>JAXCLQ010035153.1:0-24208 GCA_035584115.1 Cedrela odorata | reverse complement strand
CCATGTCACATACAATAAACCGGTTTGGTTATGCGTTGTTCGTACGTGGAAACGAACGATGGTCAAGATGGGATCTGTTGACTCTAGATTTTAGGATTAGAGTTTCCGCTAACTCAATCTATATCTGAGTTCCTAAGGTGGGCGTCCATAAATGTTGGAAAAATAAATCTCTAGCTAGAGTGATTATTAGTCATGCAAAAAGTTCGCAATGACAAGTTTCAAACATAGCGATCGACAGTTCACAAAGAAATCGAGTTCAAGATTTTGACATCTATGAATTTATACTCAATAAGGATATAGACGATAGAAGGATATTACTTACATGGCAAATATGACAGTTTATACGAAAATAGAATTTGATGAAGTTATTAAACTCGCAGCGTTTTAGGGGCTATAGCATATTGTTAGATGTCAACCATAGTTAGTGTTTTCGGAATTAATTGTGGATGAGATCCAAAATCGAGATACGGCTAATTCACGGGGATCTCACAAGGTCATACCAATACTTAATGTGATTGAGTACGGATTGTTTAAAAAGAGGCTAGTACCATCCTAAAATAATAAGGGTTTTTGATTATTTTATGTAAATGTTACATAAAATTAAATAAAGTATTTTAAGAGTTAAAATAGCCTTACAATAATTAATTAGATTAATTATATTTAATTGAGAGGGTACTTAATAATATTTATTAGGGACTAAATATTAATCTTTTAAAAGTTAAAGAATTTATAATAAATACTTAGGGGTCAAAAATGCAAACTAGTGTAGTTTGCATGCCTTTATGACAATAAGTGATTGTCCAAGGATTAAGTTGCAAAGCATGGGGTAATTTTTACCAAAATTAGATTTTGTAAGGACTTTTATGTAAATAAAATATTTGTAAATCACCCATAACTATAAAAACCAAAATCTTTCACATTTTTCATTAAGTAAAAAACACTAAGAAAATTAGAAGAAAAACTCTCTCTTTTTCTTTCAAAAACCTCTCCCTTTTATTGTGCATCAAAGGTAAAAAATTGTGGAGGGCTTGTATTCTTCTAGTCTACTACTCATTCATCTTCATCAAGCATCTATTGAAGTAAGGTAAACACATCAATTCCATCTTACAAATTTAGTTTTTATTTTGAAAGATTACCATGAAAATCTTGTAAGCTATGAAATGGTCTTAGCATGCATGTCTAATTTATCATACTCTTCATGCATTTTTGTTTATCAACAGTCTCAAGCGAAACTACATTAGCAGGAAATTCGAATAAGGTAAAAAGAACTATTTAAAGTACTTGTTACCAAATTTTGCCTCAGACATTCACGTTATGAATGTCATAGCTGAGAAGAAGCAAAAGATCACCTTAGTACCAATTATGTTTATAGTTGAAGATGAAGTAAGAGTACACTACCCATATGATGATGCTCTAGTAATAACGTTAATCATAGAAATGACACCAGTCAGCCGAATTTTGGTGAATACAAGGAGCTCGGCTGACATCATCTTTAAAGAAACCTTAGACTACTTGGGAATGGAGGACTTGAGGCTGAGGCCCACAGAGATTGCCTTTTATGGCTTTGACGAATCATGTGTTTACCTTTTAGGGGTGGTATAGCTACCCATCACTATGGGAGATAAGCTATACCAAAAGACCACAATGGTTGAATTTTAGGTGGTTGATCTCATAATGCCTTATACGATGATTCTCAGGAGACTCTTTTTTAGAATTACGAAGGCAGTGGAAAGCAGCAATTACCTGAAGCTAAAATTCAGAGCAGAGGAAGGTATCAAAATCATCAAAGGAAGTCAAAAGGAGGCTTGATCCTGCTTTGCAGCTTTCTCAAAAAGCTCATACTACCTATCAAAACGACCTTGAGGGAAAACCCTTGAAGTTAAAGATAAAAACTTGCAACATGTTCAGGTAATGAAAAATTTAAGTAAGGAGGCCTAACAGGACGACAAGCCATCAGCGTTAGAGCTAGCAGAAGAACTTAAATCTATTATTTTAAATAGAGAAGCTCTTCAGAAAATAGTTAAGGTTGACTTTCATATCTCTGAAGAGCAGAAGGTGATACTTAAAGACACTCTAAAATATCATATGGATGTGTTTGTATAAACACATGAAGACATGCTAGGGATTGATCCTAGAATAATTTCCCATTGGTTGGCGATCAACCCCCAGTACAAGTCTGTGAAACAGAAAAGATGATCGTTTAACATTTAGAGAAGAGAAGCAATGTACGTCGAGATGGATAAATTGATGAAGGCTAAGTTTATCAAGGAAGTGCACTACTTGAAATGGGTGTCAAATGTAGTTATGGTCAATAAAGCCAACGGAAAGTAAATAATATGTGTAGAATTTATAAACTTGAACAAAGCATATCCCAAAGAAAGTTTTCCACTTCCTAGGATTGATAAGTTAATAGATTCAACATCTAGGCATGAGTTATTAAGCTTCATGGACATATTCTCAAGATATAACCAGATCAGAATGCATGAGCTGGATCAAAAGAAGACCGCGTTCATCACCGACTAGGAGTTATACTGCTATAAAGTAATGTCCTTCAAGCTAAAGAATACATGAGCTACTTTTCAAAGGTTAGTCAATTGAATTTTTATACTGTTAATTAGGAAAACTATGCAGGTTTACGTCGATGACATAATTACTAAATCATTGAGAGCCCGTGACTATCTGAGAAATTTGGAAGAAACTTTTTCCTATATAAGAAAATACAATATGATGCTGAATCTTGAGAAGTGTGCATTTAGGGTTTTGATTGGGAGGTTCTTGGAATATATGGTCAGCGAACTTGGCATCGTAGGTAATCTATAGAAGATCATTGCCATACTGAATTTAAAATCTCCATCCATTCTCAAGGAACTGTAAAGCCTGACGGAGAGGTTGGTAGCGTTAAATAGATTCTTATCCAAGGCAATTGACATGTACTTCCTTTTCTTTTAGTTCCTGAAAAAATGGAAGAAGATCAAATAGACTGAAGAGTGCAAGAGCAGTTTCTAGGAGCTAAAACGATACCTCGCATCGCCACTATACCTAACAAACCCCGAAATTGGAGATGTGTTATACCTTTACCTTGCAACAAACGATCATTCAGTGAGCTCAGTTTTCATAAAGAATGATTAAAAAAAAATACATCGCCCTATCTACTACACCAGCAAGGCGTTATTGGACGCCGAGTCAAGATACTCTCTACCCAAGAAGCTGACACTAGCACTGGTAGTAGCAGCGAGAAAATTACATCCATACTTCCAAGCCCACTAAATGGTATTACTGACAAATTAGCCTCTGAGGCAGATTCTACAGTGACTTGACTTGTCAGGTCGGATAGTAAAATGGTTAATTAAGCTCAATAGTACGACATCAGTTACAAGCCAAGAAAGGCCATTAAAGGCCAAGCTTTGGTGGACTTTTTGGTTGAAAGAATGATATCTAGGCACCTCTTCATTCATTAGAACGCGAAAGACCACCTTGACCAGGAACGAGAAGATCTACTTGTCTCAAACAAAACCGAGCCAATCTATAGCCTTTTTATTGATGAAGCCTCGAATATACAAGGGGGAGGTACTGGAGTTGTTGTTGTAAGCCCAAACGAGATCAAGATAATGTATTCTTTAAAATTCAACTTTAAGGCTACTATAATGAGCCGAAATACAAAACTCTGATTGTAGGGATTAATTTACCTCAAGCTTTATGAATCACATGCTTAGACATTCATTGTGACTCCCAATTAATAGCCAACCAAATTGACTGATAGTTTTAAGACCGAGAGAACAACATGCAAGCTTACCTAGAGAAAGCTAAACAACTCATGAGCACTTTGAAGACTATCACAATCAAGTAGATCTTGAGATCTAAGATTTTCAAGGCAGACATCCTAGTAAAATTGGCCTTTACCTTCAAAGGAAATATTCCAGCCTCGGTTCCAATCAAAGTACTAGAAGAAGAGCATTGATGTGAGTATTGATCAACCCTGCATAGCTCAGCTTAACTCCCACCATTGTTGGCTCAAGGAGATAAAGTCTTATATCTTGGAAGGGAAACTCTTAGATGATAAGGATAAGATAAGAAAGATCCCGAGACAAGGACATTACTAGCCAACACTTTCACAAGAAGTGGCTCAGGTGGCAAAAACTTGCCACAAATGTTAGATATATGATAACATACTAAGACAGTCCTCTAAAACGCCGACGTTTTTAACAAGCCCTTGACTGTTCTCCCAATAAAGACTAGATCTCATTAGACCCCTACCCCTCGCTTGGGCCAATACAAAATATGCTATAGTGGCCATAGACTATTTCACCAAGTGGGTAAAAGCTGAACTGTTGACCACTATCACCTAGAAAAGGGTCACAACATTTGTCAAGCAGAATATTATTTATCGATTTGAGATACCTCAAGTTATGATCACAGATAACAGAAAGCAGTTTGACAACTCAAGCTTTAAGGAATTCTTCATGGATTTTGCGATTGACCTCAGTTTCGCAACGCCTGCTCATCCAAAAGATAATGGAAAAGTGGAAGCTTCGAACAAGGTTATAAAAAAAGGCACTTAAGAAAAAGCTTAAGGAGTACAAAGATGTATGAATTGACAAGCTTCCTGAGGTCCTTTAGGCCTACAAGATTACCTCAATGGTGGCCATCAATGAGACTCCCTATAGTCTCACCTTTGAATGTGAGGCAATAATTCCCATCGAGGTTGATATACCAACTTTCCGGGTCAGCAACTGTGATGAGGCATCCAATCATCAAAACTTGCGCTTGAAATTAAATCTACTCTAAGAGAAAAGGGATCAGGTGATTATAAGAGTAGCGACTTACTAACAAAAGGTAACCATATACTACAACAAACACGTTTGATACTGTACTTTCCAGGTTAGAGACTAGGTCTTAAGAAAAGTTATCTTGAACACCAAATTGTTAAGAGGAGGCATTCTTAGGGATAATTGAGAAGTACCATACAAAGTAATCTAGATTCTGAGACCTGGAGTTTATAAGTTAGAATCTCTAGATGGGAGCAGGGTCAAGAAACCCTGGAATGTCGTGAAATTGAAGTTGTATTACCCTTAAAATTATCAAAGATTTGTAAAATCTTTTTTACCCTAGAAATAAATAAAGTTATTATTTTTGACCAAAGACTTCTGGAAAATACACTGATGAGAGGATGACTTTGAGCCAAGAGGTAGAGAACTATAAAGTCTAGGACAATATTATCCACAACTCGAAAAAATTATGAGGTCGCCTTTAAGACGTATAAGAACAAAGTGGTTCCCAAACGGCCAAGTTCTCTAAATATCTAAAGGTAATAATATCTAAAAAACTCAAAAATGGGTGGTTTGGCTCTCAGATGTCTATCTTCCAAACATCTTGAGGTAATATTATTTAAAAACTCGAATATGAGTTACTTGGTTCTCAAATATTTATTTCTCATACATCTCAAGTTAATATTATCCATAAGCTCAAATAAGCCATGAACACAAACTCGGGTTCTATAAGAGCAAAATAGTTCCTGAACAACTAAAGTTCCCTAATCATCTTGGAGTAATACTATCCACAGCTCGAACAAACCCTAAGCACTACCTCAAAATGTATAAGTGTAACACCCATAATTTCCTTTTTAGAACTCATAATTATTAAGTAATGATATAAGGTAAATGTATGAGAGTATTTTTGTAAGTTTGGAAAATGTAGTAGACACGAAGGTAGAAATGAGAATTTTATTGTTAACAAGGTCATTTTTAAAATTTTAGATTATGATTAAAATAAAAAAAATTAAGTGGGCTAAGAATATATATATATATATATGTGTGTGTGTGTGTGTGTGTGTTGAGCCTAATTAGTTAGGCCCAAATTCAATTAGTAAGCTCAAGCCCAAATTGGTTATGTTTAAGCTTAATTATCCAAGCCAAAGTCTAAGCCTAATTAGTTATGTTTAAGCCCAATCCTAAGCCCAAGTTTATATATACATATATATAATAAAATAAAATAAATAAATAAGTGAATAAATATTATGTTTTTATATATAATAAAATAAAATAAATAAATAAGTGAATAAATATTATGTTTTTGGCCAAAATTCTCTACACAATCCTAACTATCTATTAACTTTAATCTAAACCCATCACTGTTATAATTCTAAGTATGTTTTGTGAAACGATAAATATGAGCCATGTTAGTGAAAAATAAGGTAGCTAAATGTGGTTTCTTAGATTGATTAAAATAATCTTAACTATCCATGTATTTAAGTAATTAAAATTAATTACTATTAGTGAAAAATGGGGTGGCAAAATGAGAGCCCTTAGATTTGTTAGATTAATCCAAGCCATCCATGTGTTTTCAGAAATTATAATTAATTAGTATTTGATAGAAAATTGATGAAAAAATGAGAGCCATTGGATTTGATTGAAGAAATCTAAACCATCCATGTGTTTAAGTCATTATACTTAAATAAAATTTGATGTTTTCAATTTGAGAAGTAAGGATACGTATAAGGCAAATTAGGAGGAGAAGAAAAGAGGAAAGAAAGGAAGAAAGAGAAAAGAAAGGAAGAAAGAGAAAGAAGAGAGAAAAGAGGAAAAATTAGTAAGTTTTTTTTTTTAATTAAAATTGTAGTATTTTGGTGTAATATGCTTAATGAATTGAATTAATTGTAATAGAAAATTAGTGTTCTTTTAATTAGATTTTTATTATATTGGTGTAGCATGCTTGGTGAGTTGAAATTAATTGTAGTAGAATTTATATTATTAGTTTAAGTTGTAATTTAGGGAGTTAGATATGAATAATATTCTATATACAGTTAAAATGAATAGTTATTATTATGTTGTTATGATAGTGCTAATTGGTGGAAGTTTTATTGTTATATTGTTGTAATAGTATGAATTGGTGGAAAATTAAAATTGGTGAAAATTAGAACATGTGTGTGTCATGGGATTGTAGTAGGAATTAAAGATGAGCAAATTCATGTGTTAATGCTTAATTATAGTAGGAAATTAGATATGACCAAAAATTCACGTTATTAATGTTAATATGTAATAAGAAAAATTAGAAATGGGTAAGATTATATTAGTAATGTTAATGTTGTATATAGGAAATTAGGAAGTTATATTATATTAATGTGTATATGGTGTTTAAATAAGAAATAGATATTATGCTAATTGGTGAAAAATGGAATGATAAAGAAAATAATAGAAATGTAGTAATATATATGTATACATATATAATGTAAATTGATGTTACTTGTAGATGTGGAATGACGTAATTGTAAATTGGAATTGAATCTCGGTGATTTCGATAGGCTGAGTTTGTACATAAGGTTTGGGAGTGTGTAATACCTTATTGTGTGATGATTTTATTAAAATATTAAGGTGCATAAATTCTGAAAATTTGAGAAATGAGTGATGTCCGATGTGTCGGAAAAAGGATTAGTGAGAAACGGCGTAATTTAATAGTTTCGAAGATTTTCTGCCAAAAGTTTTTTTTTTCCGAAATTATTGTAATGTATATATTTATGTACATGTAAGTATAGGTATATATGAAATACTATAATGAAGTAAATATGATGATAAATGTATGTTAAGAATTCATAAAGCGTTGAATTCAGAAAATATGGATGGCGTAGGAATGTAGTGACGAGTATAAATGTGTGACTGAAATAGATTGTATTAAATTGTTTTAAGTACGCAACATTAAAATAAGAACATACTCAGAAGAGCAGCAATAAATGTAAGTGAATTATGCATTCATTTTAATGCTTTGAAACTATACGATATTCAATGTGGTGATAAAATAAAAATGTGATTTTAAGGTTTGGTACTCCAATGCAATTCTATGAAATGATTAGTGAAATGTTTGTGAATTTAAATATTTACGCCGGTATCGCATTTAGAAAATAAATATGAAATGTTGTCGATGTGTGAAATGTTTAAAAAAGAATGTATTTTATGACTTAGTCATTAGTTTGCTATTCTGACCTAGTCGTGTCTCGTGTTTATAGTGAGGGATGCGAACTAGTAATAATTCTATTTAACGTGTTGCACGCATTTCTGTTATATGAATATAAAAATAACCATTACATGCGGAACACATAATTACTTTTTGAAT
Source organism: Cedrela odorata (assembly GCA_035584115.1). Lineage (NCBI taxonomy): Eukaryota > Viridiplantae > Streptophyta > Magnoliopsida > Sapindales > Meliaceae > Cedrela > Cedrela odorata. Next base: position 16,105 of record JAXCLQ010035153.1, on the reverse strand, counting down.
CCGAGTTACTGTGGGTGCAGGTAACACTAACTGACTAAACCATTTTGAATATGTTTATGTTGTGAATAAATTCTATGTGTTTGAAAAAGTTTGAAAATGTTTTGGTTATTTAAACTGTTATATTGTGTTATGCATCAACATATAAAAATATGCTTTGATTTGCTTACTGAAATTTGTATCTCACTCTTTATTATAAAAATTTTATTTTTTAGATCATAGCACATAAGGGTGACCAAGTACGTGAGCGAGGGTACTAGGCATATGTTAAGTTTTAATATATATATATATATATATGTAATTGTAGATTAGCTAAGTAATGTGTATAGACTTGTATGTATAAGAACTTATGTAAATTGAATTATGTTGGGTTTGTGTAATAAAAGTGATGCATTGTATATTATATGTGTTAAAGATATTTGAAGTTAAATGTATATAATTAAAAGGGTGTGACAATAAGAGCACAGTGGTTCTCGTATAACTAATTTCTCATACATCTTGGGGTTATATTATCCAAAGACTAAAAAATGGACGACATGATCTCTCATCCATCTCTGGAGTAATATTATCCACAGCTCGAATAAGTCCTAAGCACGACTTCAAGACGAATAAGAGCAAGAGTGGTTTCCAGACATTTAAGGTTCTACAGTCACCTCTGGAGTAATATTATCTATAGCTTGAATAAGTTATGAGCACAACCCCAAGATGTATGAAAGCAAGAATGGTTTCCAGATGGCTAAGTCCTCAAATCATCTCGGGATAATACTGTCTATAAGCTCAAATAAGCTTCGAGCATGACCTCAAGCCGTATAAAAGCAAAATAGTTACTAAGCAATTAAATTCTTCACACATCTCGAGATAATATTATTTAAAAACCTGAATACGGGTAACTTAGTTCCCAAATATCTATTTCTTAAATCATCTTGAGGTAATAGTATTCGCAGCTCAAAAAGACCTTAGGAATGATCTTAAGACATACAAGAGCGCAGTGGTTTCGAGATGATTAAAGTTATTCATTTATCTCAAGATAATCCTATCCATAAGCCCAAACAAGCTTGAAGCACGACCTTGGACCCTATAAGAGTAAAATGGTTTATGAGCAATTAAAGTTTTCTGACTCTTCTCAGGGCAACATTATTTACAGCCCGAACAAGTCTTGAGCGACATCTCAGGACATACAAGGGCAGAAAGAATTCTTAGACAATTATAATCAATTTTCATCCAAGAGTGATATTATCCAATATTCTATTAAATCCTAAGATAAGCTAGAACATAAAGAAATGAATGGTTCCTGGATATACATCATCAGTGAATTCAAGCCAGAATGATAGCATTCAAAGTTCGTTAAAACTGAGAAGTTAAGTTATGGCCAATATAATTCTTGCTTGAAGATGTTCTCTTTAAGATGTGAAGGTTAGGAGATTAATCTAAAAGACAAGTTTTGTGTCATCAACTTGACTTGGTTCAAGTCAGAATAATTTTTGAAGCATTAGTTTTGACAATAGTTAAATTATGTAAATTAAACTAAGTGCTAAGTCTAAAAGGTAGAGAAGAAGCATATCAACACAAGCATTCATACGAACCATAAAGTGTTAAAATCATAAAGTATCCAAATTTTATTTCACCATTTTTTATATGTAGATACATTAAAAAAAAAAAGAAAAAAGAAAACTAAACTAAGTACTCTTCACGAAGTCGGGTCAACTGGATGGCTGGTTGGATTAGCAGCAGACATCTCAATAGGAGTAACAATGATCGGCTCAGCAAGAGCTGCAGTAGTTGGCTAAGCAAAAGTAGTCTCAGTAGGCTCAGGAGGAGTGGCTTTGGCCTGTTCAAAGGAAGATAGAGGGAACAAAAATGGTATTCAGATTGGGATGAACATTTCCCTCAGGCATGAGATTAGTTGAAGAGTCATCATCAGGATAGAGAGGCTTACATTTTAAGGCTTCATATAGCCAAGCCAGGCTCAAGTCTGTATATCGGCCTTGAAGCATTTCACAAGTCAAGTTAATCCTCTCATTAACCAGCTCACAAACAAAGGCATCCACTGCCCTTTCATCCTCCTCAATCTTCTTGCACAAGAGCACACACTTTTTCCTCTCGACGTCTAAGCTCTGCCCCATCTCCTAACACTTATTCTCGGACTCTTAGTAGAGGCTCTGACATTCCTTCTTAGCCTTGCCCAGCTCGGAGTCAAAGAAGCTCACCTTCTTGCTGAACTCGGCATGGGAAGACTTCGTTGTGGTCACCTTGACCTAAAGTTCTTCCTTTTCCCAAGCCTATTTTCCCATCTTAAACTCAAACTTGGTCATCTTCAAGACCAAGTCTTGCTCTACCTTCTCCGCTCTCTTATTAGCCTACTACATCCTTGTGGAATCATCCAAGAGGATGTCTCGTTGTAATACGGCCGCATATTGAAGTTGAAACCCATCAACTTAAAAATGGTTAGAAGGCAAAAAATAAAAAGGAGTACCTTTTCTTCTAAAAACAAAGTGAAAACCAAACTCACCCTATTCAACCAAAAATAAAAAGGATTCCGAATTCTTTCCAAGGGGTCATCTTCATTGCATGTCGAGTTATAAGTTATGGGGTTCCATTGTTTAGGACAGATCTAAAGGTAGTACCATCTTGGGTTCTTTATTGGGTTTCTTTTAAATAAATACATGTGCTTAATTTTTTCAATTGAGGGGATGTAATTGGAAGTATTATACCACAAGATAAATAGACCGTACAAGATCCTCGAGCTATTCATGTTTAATTGATAGGGTGTAATGTTGAAGGATTCGAAAATTTAGGCAAAATCGACTTAAAGAGGGAGCCTAACCCCGAGGTGAAACAATTCTTTATTAAAAGAGATTTCTCCCTTATGAGGATAGCTAGGAAGTTCATCCTCCTCAGGGACCATAAGGTAAATCCCCTTAGGAATGTTGAAACATAAAGTATAAACTTCTAAATCCGACTCGGTGGTAATGGAGGAAAACCAATCTCCTTCATATGGTGTTTGGTTCCACTTCTCCGAGATAGGAGGAACTAAGACTACAGTGAGCTCTTAATTGAAGTTGTTTCCCCTGGAGGCATACCCACTAACATTTGAAATAGAACTCATTTCTGTTCACAAGGAAGAAAAACACAAAATCAAAATCTGCTCTAGGTCATCAACTCATGAAATGACACATAAGATCTTTAACCCTAAACATTACCCAATACTCATCTCAATCAACTGGAAAACCAAAAATGGAAATAATCTAATAGAAATAGAGAGCTATAAGAAGTAATAGAATCTTACATGTTTTTGATTGATGAAAAAGAAGAACTTGGGATCCTTACTAAAAGCTCGAAGTTTGTTGTTAAAGTTGATTGAAATGTGAAGAAATTGGGAGTATGAGATGAAAACAAAGGAAGTGAGGGAATGAAAAGAGAGTTATTTAAAGAGTTAGTGGAACCCAACTGTCGATATAAGGGATAGATCAAGAGACAAAATGATGTCACGTTAGATGAGTAGTTAAAATAATGTTCCTCATTTATGAGAAATAAAGCGGCCATCATGAAGGCCAGCAGGATCTCTCGGAGCCTGAAATGTCGTAATCTTGAGAGTCAACTATAATCTACCACGTGTGAAAAACTGGTAAATTCAAGTTGGACATTTAAGTTTGACAGACAGACGCGTCTTTTCATGTTGAAGCTTTTAGTTTTTGTCAAAAATAGTTATTTTTGACTAAAACTAAGAGGTTTAATATTAGGTATATAACCTAAGGCATGACCAAAGCCCAATAAATTGTGGGCTCAAGCTAAAGTCTTACAAAAGACGAAAAAAGAGCCATAGGCCTAAGCCCAGTCTCAAAGACAATGATTATAGGATAATAAGAACCTCAAGTATAGTGAGGGGCGAGACCTCCTAAGGTCGGGTGAAAGGCCTTGAGTTTGAGTACTAGTTTTGAAACCTCTCTTAATATAGAGGTCCCGACGACAATTGATAATGGTATTAGATATACACAATCTGAGCTTACATTAGGAAAATATAGAAGTATCGGACAAAGACTTCCGAGACCTCTTGACAGTTACACACCAAGAGAGGATTTGTTTCTTTCCCAAATACTTTTCAAATCATTTCATAATAAGAATTCTTAGTCTAGTAGATGTATTTGAAAGTAGGGCTCATTCTATAATAAGAATCCTAAACTTGATAGATGTATTCTGCAAAAAGGGTTCAAGATCCCACTAAATTTAAAAAATCGATGCTTATCAAATGGAATCTCTTTGATTCTCGGACGGTAGTTCCTTATTTCCAGTTTCTATAGAATTTTATTAAATTTAGGAAACTAAAAACAACCTATAAAAAGAGGCCAAGGACAATCAGGTATGCATCATAATGAACTTTATACTATACTTGATAACCAAATCTCGAGTTTAGAGCACATATTTTCATTTGTCATTCTATTTTCTTTCTCACATTACAAAGTAAAACCTTGATTTAAGCATTGGAGGATTTTTGCTGGAATGCCTGCTTTCACCCCCAAGAATTTTATTGTGATCGCAGATTAAATAATTAGTCGAATAAAAAGAAGAAGATTGATGCTGATACACTGAATTTAAAAAAGAATTTTTTTACTGCATCAACAAAATTTGACCAAAATTTTATGGTATCTTAATATGCAAATATTATCTTTAACAAGAAATAAGTTTAGAAAACAACCTTATATATTGCAAATATTCTATAATTGTTCTTTAATACATAAACTTTCTTTCCAAAGCTTGATAATTTGTATATTGACTGCCTCATATTTCAACTGCTCCATAGGAATTGCCAAATTTGACAAGAGGAATGCAGAATTAGGATAAATGAAATTAAAAATAACATGGTATTTTAAAATTTCTACAACAATTCTAATTTGTTGGCATTGGTAGTTCTGCTACACTATGTGACAATTAAATATGCATAATTAGGTTTATTTTTAGTTTTTGAATAATTAAAACTCATGAAATTATATATTTTTAGGTGGTAAAAGAATAATAATAAATAACAAATGACTTTAAATTATTTACCAATTTTTGGCAATCTCCCCCACAAAAATCATTGTTTCACCATCACTATATATTATCAACCCAGCCTTATTTTCACTATAACATATATTATAATTATCACGTTATAAACATATTACTTTTTATATCTATATATCTTTTATATTGTTATCTCATTTATACATATAATATATTGTGATGTAATACAATTCTCATTATTAATTTGTATCAATAATAAATCATTATAACTATTTAAATGTAAATCATATTAGAAACAATTACAAGGTAAAAATTATTTTGTTTGATTGAAATTGCTAATTAAATAAACATGTAAAGAATTCTATATAACATCAAACTTAAGATTACATCAAAATATTAAGAAATTTTTTATAAACATAATACAATAAAATATACATGGTCAATATAATTTACCTATAGGCATGAACAAGAATCATAATGAAATTGTTTGCCATAATCTTAAGAATATAAAATTCATCACTTTTTTTTTTTCTTTTTGCTCCTTTGTTTTGCACAAAATTTCATTTTTTCCTACGTATAACTATGATTATTTCACATTATATATAGATGTTTTCTAGTAATTTAAAATACCAAAACTACCCTATAATGAGGGGACATATCGTCATTCTATACGTCACCTTTGAAATAACTAACTAACCAAATAAATGATCATAAAAATTAACATATATAGTACTTATGATACTAAATTTAACATTTTATTTTATTTTATTTTTTGCAAATTTAGGATTAGCATTTCTTATTATTTTACATAGATTGGAAGTTTTAAACCCCCAATTTATAGATATTATAAATCGAATAAAATGAATAAAATGCAAAGTAACTATTGTCGATAAAATTTATTTTAAAAGAAAATATTACAAAAAAATAAATCAAACTCAACGTGAGTGTGCGTTTGAATTCCAAAAGATTTTATTAGTTAAATTAATTAGTATCTAACTCAAGAACTTAACAACTAATTACAATTGATTTTTTTAAAAAAGAGTAAAATGCTCTATAACTATCGTCCATGAAATTATCAAGTCAATTAGTTTAAACAACTTTTTTTTTTAGGTCTTAATTCATTTACAATAACTAGTTGAATAATTAACATTATCTTATTCAATTGTAATTCATAAATGATTTTGGATGAAATGAAGTGACTTTTTTTTGTTAAAAAAAAAAAATACTTAGTGTATGATATAAAGATTGTTGGTTCAACTTATTTAATTTAATAATCTTTTTCTTATATCATTTTGAAGGGATTAAGGTAATTAAATTGTGTTTGAAGTAACAAGAAAAATATAAGACAAAGATTGGTGAATTTTCTAATTTTAGTTTAAATGTAAATTAATTATCCTCTAAAATAAGTGTTACCTTATCTTAATTATCGTCTAATAGTTCGAAACCAACGGTCTGGGTAGATGAACAAGAAAAGATGGAACAGGCCTAAACAGGAAATTATGGCGGGCCGGTTCTACTGTTTAAAAGTAATTGAATTGGACTGGAACCAGTGATAAAAACGTTAACGGATCAAGCTGATTTCTGTTCTTTAAATGATCTAGTTTTGGGCTGGTTCTGGTCCTGTTTTGGTTTTGGTTCCGGCCCTGTCATGCCCCGACCCTGGGGTCTTCCTGTAATAATCACCACAGACCCTCATGACACACCTTCTATATCTAGGATTTACTACAAGAGCTTGTTAGGCTATCAAACTATTTACTCAACATCTGAAAATAGTTTATCAAAATAAATTTTCATCCATGGGATAATATCAAAGAATTGATCTCCGTGATCAATTTATCCACAACATGCAAAATTTATATAAAAATATCAAATCAAAGATATTACACATGGGTTGAACAAAATAATAAGTTTCTTTCAAAATCATCAGAGCTCACAGTTCTTCTCATAATCCAAAACCAAATCCATATCCCAGGAAAATACATTTATCTAAAAAAATACAAATCTAGAAATTATTACAAATTCAGTGGAGTCGAATGACACAAGTGAGTCAACAGAGGAATAACCTACCAAGTGCGTCGAGAGCACTCTATTGTCACTACTAGTTCAATGAAGACTAACGCTCCTAGCCTGAAAGCTGAAATTGTGAGGGGTGAGTATACAACTATACTCAGTGAATAAATACATATGTACCGATATACATACATGCACAAGCATTTATAAATACAGATATTATGATTTATTTCTTAATGTACTCAAAATACATATATACATGTTCATGTAAATCAATGATCACAATGCATTTTATTATTCTGCATTAGTTCTAAAACACAAGCAATCGGGCTGGCCATACATCCTCGACATGCTACCTTAGTTGGGACAAAATCTGTAACCATCAATAGGCTTTACATGCATAAACCATATACAATAAAAATTTATCAAATAGTAAATCATTCTCATGCTTTGTAAAATCATTTATTTTCTTAGAAAGCATGCGTTTATAAAAATAAGTCTGTCTTACTGATGTTGGCCCCAAGTAGTCGCTGGTGATATAAGCGACTGTCCTCATAATCTGTCAAATTCATGAGATTCCTATCAAACCGCTAGAACTTTTCATATGGTCTCTAAAATAGCACATACGTGCACGGCACACAATGGGCTTGCCATGGCCTCTCCCCCTTATGTCAGGTCCACTGTAGCTTTACTCACCTATGCTACCTCTCAACAAGTCTGCCCATAGGCTATCTCCCTGTATATACAATCAATAACATGGTTTACTAGCTAATAAACAATAACTGACCTTGTCGGCCTCATCACCAGTATACATGCATTTATAAATCATTTCAAAACAATGATTATACATTATATAAATTAACCTTGGCCTTATCGGCCTTAACATTTATACAAATCGTTTTCAACAATGATTTTAAATCATTTAAATAATTCAGGCCTCCTAAACCATCTCAGCATGCATACATAACAAAACATTTTTAATAAGCAGACCAAATACACAAAACTTCCTAATATCATGTAAAACACATTTATTTTCAATCATCAAAGGCTTGTTTAATACACAAGTATACATATAAATATCACATGCATTTTATTTACATAAAATGTATGTATAAATTTACTCATAACAAAGGGGAGGGTAATCACTCCCACTACTGATTCTTAAGTCCAGTAGGTCCTTCACTCAGGCTCTTAGAATCTAATACCACACATGCATACATATAGTGGATTCCACGTTCCCAATTAACTTAACATATATGCATTAAATGCAATGTTTTTGGAAAACATGATTTAGCTCTTGTAGTTGACACAATACATTTCTCGAGACTCATCTAAAGTGTCATTTATTCGATTTTCATCACTGAAATTCCATGACAGTGAGTTTTCCTAACTCATATTTCCTGTCTAACACAAAATGCACATATTTTAACTATTATCCAACACTTATATCATCACTAAATACTTCTAATTATATCGTAACATTACACGTATTAAAATTTTCTACGAAATTAAAAGTAAATCTTTCAGGTGAACAGTAACTCTAGATTTCGACATATTCAAAATCATACAAATTGTACTTGAAATTGGTTAATGGACTTACTTGGTATATGTAAAAGTCTTTAGAACGTCGAATCTCCATTTAATCGACACAAACTCCAATTTGTAAGCAAAACCCTAATTTTCTTCTTGCTAAATTCTTTTTGTTTTAGCCCACATTTGGTATCACATTGTAGAGGAGAAGATGAAGAATCATATGGGTTCTGGATTTAACGAAAAACTTAAGAGTTTGGTTTGAATTTGCAAGAAAATCTGAGAGTAAGAGAGGGAGAATGAGAGAAATTGTTTTTTTATAGAGAAAGAAGAGAAAAATACGTAATTTTTTGTAGACAGAGAAGAGAAAAATACAAAAATGAAGGAATGTTAGGTTTGTTACCCTCTTGGGTATTTATAAAAATGGGCGAAGTATCGATACTTTTAACCCAAGTATCAATCTGTTTCATAAAAATATCGATACTTTGAACTTATGTATCGATAACTTCTTTTAGTTTCGATTTTGAAATGATTCTGGATTCCCGGGTATCGATACATTTGCCCCAATGTATCGATCCCTGTTCATTAATGTATCGATACCTTTGAAAAAGGTACCGATCTGGTTCATCTCGTAATTATTTTTCAACTTTCTATTTTTTTTATGTATCGATACTTCTCTTTCTTAAATATCAATCTATTTGCCACGGATCGATACCTTTGAAGAAGGTATCGATCTGTTCAATGTGAAATTTCTTTCTGAGCTACTGACTTACAAGGTATCGACACTTGTATTTGTAAGTATCGATACATTGTTCAAATGTATCGATCCTTTCATTTTAAGTATCGATCTCTTTATGCTCATAATGGATTTTGATATTCTCTTCTCATTCTTTAATACTAATTTCGTTTATCTTTCGAGAGCTCTAACCCTGATCCCTAGCAAGGACGTTAGCTCTTGACCTCGCTCACTAACCGGTTAGCGAGATCGCCGAATGCATCAACGTAGGGCAATATGTGGAAACTCAACTTATGAAAAATTCAAATCATAACTTCAAATTCATTTCATTCATATCATTTAACTTAATTAAATTCACCTAAGTCTCGATACTGTGTCAACTAATCATTTTCATACATCTGTGAAATAAATGTCATACAAATAACTACTTTACCTTTATGCTTAAAGAACATGGCTTATAGACCCTGTTTCAATTTCGAGTTAGTTCTGGAATGATTTGTCATATATTTCGATTTCGATTCTTGGAACAGATCTGTCAAGTTCAACTTTTTTTTAATTTAATTAAAATTAAACAAAATATTTTTTAAATTACAAAAAATTATTTAAAAAAATACCTTTGATGGTGTTATTTTTTATTAATTAATTAAAAAAAATACAATGAATAAGACATTTCAGCTTGAATTTTATAAATTTTTTCACATTCAATCATACTTTATAATAATCAATAAAGAAAAATAGAATAAGTTAATATAAAAAATATTAAAAAGAGGGAGACAATATGCCTTACCTCATTAAGAATTATTAAATATAAATTCTAATTACCTATAATTGACAGTTGACAATATTTAAATATAAATAATTTTAATTAAAATAAAGTAAAATAACAATCAAAATAACTAACAACAATAATTAATTAATAATTAACAAAATTTATTTAAAACTAGCAACTAACAACAATAATAAACAAATAAACAACTAACAAAATTTAGCAATTAACAACGAAATTTTACAATTAATTAAATACTAACTCTAATTTTTATATTGATAACAAGATTAAATTATTAATCTCAATAATTTTAAAATTATTAACTAAAGTAAATACTAACAAAAATAACTAAATTATTTTCTAAATAAAAATTTAAAATTGAATAGTGTCAAAAATTTAAAAACTAAATACTAATCAAAATTTTAAAATTATTAATTAAACTAAATACTAACTAAAATTTTAAAATTAATAAATAAATTAAACACTAATAAAATTAAATTAATAACTTACAAAATTTTGACACTATTCAATTTTAAAATTTTACAATTGATTAAATATTAACTTTAATTTTTATATTGATAACAAAATTAATTATTAATCTCAATAATTTTAAAATTATTAACTAAAGTAAATACTAACAAAAATAGCTAATTTATTTTCTAACTAAAATTTAAAAACAAAATAGTGACAAAATTTTAAAAATTAATAACAATATTAAATACTAATCAAAACTTTAAATTTATTAATTAAACTAAATATTTACTAAAATAGTTAAATTAAATACTAACTAAAATTTTAAAATTAATAAATAAATTAAATATATTAATTAATAAATTAATTAAAGTTTTTAAGGGAATCATTTTTTAATGGATTGAACCGACGGATTGAATCGGCAGCCCGGGTTAGTTTAACCCATCGATTCAACTTGTGTATTGAACTGACTGTTAAACTCTATAAGTTGAATCGGATTATCTGTTCAACACAATAATGAGCTTGATTTGTTTCAGTCCTATTATATGCTAGATCTCCGGTTCTAAATAAATTGAACAAGCAAATTTGAATATTGAGCTCAAAACTGGTCTGACTTGTGTGAATAATATCCCATGCCAGCCAAGCCTAATTTTTAATGGGCTGGGTTGGCCGGTTCACTTGCCAATCTGGCGATAAGACAACACTCATGACGCTAATAATATTTAGCCATGTGCCTAAAATTCACAAATTTATAAATTTTAGTAATATTCTCAAACTAAGGGAGAATATTACAAATTCATAAAAAATAAGGGACTAAACAATAAAATGACAGAAGGCGAGGAACTAGGGTTTTGACTTTTGACCCGAAAAGCAGTGGCTGCCCGACTATTTATACTATATTGTAGGCGATGGAAACCAGCAGTCAAGTAATGGGTTATCTTATCTTTGAGTCTATGAGTAGGAGTAGGAACAAGATTTCTCTTAGAAATTTTTTGTTTTCGTTTTCTGATGGTAATGAATGAGGAGGCCTTCATTAATCCCAAATAAGCTGAATGTAGAAGTGCTTATTTGATTCATGGGAGGCCAACAACAAAACTGGAAGTTTCGCTGGTAATGCCTTTTTGTACTTGTTTTACTTACACAACACGAAGGCATTCATTAGTAACTCTGCCATACAAATACTTTATAAAATCAAAATCATTCCCATTTTGGCAGCAATATTGTGCTGAAAATTTCTTAGCAGTTCCCATTTTGGTATCTTCTCTTATTTATTCTGTAGAGGCAGGAAAGGTTCCATTGGGATATTTCATTTTTACAAGAAATTCAGAAGTTTGTTTCAAGTATTGGTCTGGTCTTATCTTAAGCAACATCAAAGAAAAATGCAGTTTCTTGTAATAACTATGATGAATACCATTAATCAATTATTGCCTGTGTGTGAAGAAAATCTATCTATGCTGAAGTGAGGTTGATGTCTGTGAGCTGGATTACAACAAACATTAGAAGATAGGGACTCTCTGAGCTGGACTAGATCTTGCTTGTGGCCCAAATTTTAGGTGCGTTTGGGGAGTTTCAAATTTTTTATATTTAAGGTCAGAGGTTTGGTATTTGGAAACACTGAGAGAGGGACGAAGATGAATTTTCCTTAATTTTAGAGGGAAAAAAAAAATAGGAGCATTTTCGTCGAAATACAAAATTTTTAACTTTAAATATAAGAAATTTGAAGGTAAATGGACCTAAAATGAAGGTATTTGAATAAATAAAAATCTTTACTAGAGTGTAATTAATGGTACAAGTAGGGGTGATAATTTGTGTATATTGATGAGCTTAAGTAAATAATTTTGTATTTATTATTAGGACTGGTAAATATGAAATTTGTGGGTTTAAATTAAAATAATATAATACGATTATTGAACATTGAACGGATAATACAATATAATTATTAAATAAATAATATAATAAGATTAATAATTATATCAAATTAATATTTAAAGTTTTTGTTTGTGACACGATTAATTATTTAAATAATTATTTTTAATTAATTTATTTATAATTTAATAAATTTAATTTATAATTTTTTTATTTTAAAATTTTTGTATATTTATTTATTTTTAAAAGATATTTAGTTATATTTATAAAAAAAATGATTAATATTTTAAAAAATATTATTATAAATATTATTAAAATATAAATAAAAAATATTAAATAAATAAAACAATTATAATTTATTTAACCATTTAATATTTATGTCATATTAAAATTTTTAATTTTTTAATATAATTATTAAATAGATCGAATTCGAATTCAATTTAGTCTATTTTTATCGTGACACAAGTATAACACACCCTTATATATAATACTCCTTTTAAAAGTTTCAATCCAGAGTGAAAATACATTAAATATTATGGTCAAGAAACATATAATTCATTATCCAAAATTTACTAATTATCTCAAAAATAACAAAAAGATGTTTTGCTTAGGTATTGCTATTGGAAGTAATTTTTGTTTATTCTACAAATTTTGATTTTAATATATAGGAAAAATATTTTACGATTGCAAAATTATCAAAATCCAAATAACCATTTTCCAATATGATGAAAAAAGTTGAAAATAGATCAATCTTTATTTTATTATTCTTATTGCATCATAGAAATGCAGGATGGTGCACTGCTCATGGTGATTATAGCCAAACGCAAAGGAGATCATATGGATTATAACAGAGGCATTGATTCAGACCACTTGATTATAACAAGGAATTAGTAACATAATCATGACAAATATGTCTCATTGCTAAATTAAAAGTATCTAATCCCCGCTTCCAACACTATGTTTTCTCTCTTATCAAAATGTGAAATCTACTTGTTGTAGAGGTGCACAAAAGTGAAGATAAAGAATCCAGCCATCTGCGTAAGAAGCCATGTAATAAAATGCATCAGAAATGCCCTACCATAGAAATTCTCCACTTCTTTCAATATTCTGTCATTACTGCAACTTTTTCAAGTTAAAAACTTGCAGATTAAGACACCGGAGGAGTGATTGCAAAACTATCTTTTCATCAGTAACCCGCAAAACACAACAAATTAGAAAGTCAAAAGAATTTTGTGCTATGACTATAGAGTACAAAACAGAAAGACGGCTAAGAAATTATTTTGAGGATAAAACTGGCTGTACTGTGTGCACAGTGTGTGTTAGTGTGTGGGAGAGAGAGAGAGATAGCCATACCATAGAAAATGCAGCTCCATAATATGGGTAAGCTGCTGGTATGAATCTTTCGTATTCATTATGCCTGTAGGGCCTGACTGGAATCTGCAATTCAGCAGTTCAAAGGCATTAATGAACCAATCATCATAGTTACTGAATTTTTCACTTTATGCAATGTAAATATGCGTCAAATCCCAATGAATTTCAACAAAGCAACAGTTATATACATTGTTGACTTTATTAACAAACTCAAATTTCAGATAAACATGGCAAGATTTCAAGTAACTGAAAAATTGGAATCTGACATTCATTCAACTAAACATCATGCACCCTATCTCCTTGTTCAACTTACAACTTCACCCAATAGCTTCAACTCCGTACAACAAATGAATAAAATATCATACTAGTCAGGGCATAGAGCATGGTGTTCATTTCATTAATTTAACAAGACCTTGACAATACAAGTAAACCACTAACAAAGCCACCAGGTCAAATGGAGCAGAAGGGCAGTTTCTAAGGAACAGGACTAGAAGGGGAAAAGGTTGTCATTGAAAGAAATAAGCACTTTATTGTTAATTGGGAGTGCGAGGAGAGTTGCAAACACGGTCCCATTTGGAGGAAGTGTGCTATGCAAGATATTGTACTTCAGCTGCTATTCTTTTTCTGTGCATCTTCATTCTTTCATAAAATAATGCAGAAAGCAATAGAGTTGGAAAAAAAAAAAAGACTACTTTGCCAATTGTTTTATTAAATGGTTTTTCGAATTAATTATAGGTGTAAAGATGGTGACTGGCAAATACAGTTTTAACAAATCTTTGATCAAACCAAATCAGAAAATACACACAAATAGTTTATTCTAGTTAATAAATAGATTGATAAAAAATAGTCAACAAGCATGATATCCATCAAGTATGTGCAACAATTTAAATACCTGTTTTGATAGGGATAAGCTGGTGTATCCCAGTCTTTGGTATTCAACCTTGAATTGGAAGACTCCATAAACATCTGGAATCTTAAATGCTGTAGAATAGAGACCCTGCACGAGCACGTGATCAGAGATAAAGGACTTCATAAAAAGAGAGCAACTGAATAAAAAGTTTATATCACAGAAAATCAAATAAGATACCTTCTGGTTAGTTGATAAGGTTTTCAAAACATAGGGGCTCATCATGTAAAACTGCACTTGCACGTCATCTGCAATATATGGTTCCCAGCTTGTTCCAGACCACTCATAAATCTCAACTGAGTATTCCTTTAACCAAAGTCAATATGTCAGTGCATCCAACACCTAGCATCTGCTTTTCAGATTTAGAACAAAATAGGAGAGGAAGAAAAAAAAAAGAAATATTACCAAGTCATCATTGATCCTGTAAATTGCAGGTTCATCAGATTCCCCAACTTTGTGGTGTCTCACATTCACAGCCTATGTAGCATAATTGTCTTATCAACTTCCAGACAGGGGAAAACCATTATATGAACCAATAAAAGTGATAGCTTACAAGATGACAGCATAACATATATATAATTATTCATAAAACCACAACAACAGCCAAAAGAGAGTGAAAGGTCAGAAGTATAAGAAGCCCATATAATAAGGAAAACAATTAAAGATGCTTTACCTTAAGATGACCTCTTTCATGGAAAACCCATTTGCTAATTTCCGTCAAAAACTGCTCATTACCTGATTTCTGATGTCTGCTTATATCAAAATGGAAAAACTCCCTTGTAAGTTCTTGTTTCAAGCAGCATAATCATTTCTAGTAAGTCCCTGAACTTCTGTATGCGTACAATAAAATTTTAAATTGAAATGAAAAATAATTACTTGCGTAAAGTATTTCTTGAAAACTACTAGATACTCCCTAAACATTATCTAATTAATTACCATGAAACTAAAATTCTAA
Source organism: Cedrela odorata (assembly GCA_035584115.1). Taxonomy (NCBI): domain Eukaryota; kingdom Viridiplantae; phylum Streptophyta; class Magnoliopsida; order Sapindales; family Meliaceae; genus Cedrela; species Cedrela odorata. Next base: position 498 of record JAXCLQ010035153.1, on the reverse strand, counting down.
TCAATTTTAAGGAAATACACCTCACAATCACCATCTTTATTTCTTTATAGAACTCTATCTATAGGGATAGCAGCGGATCGGGTTTGAGACGGATATTTCCAAACTCGCATCCGCATCCGCAACCATAAAAAAAATTCAATACCATACTCGTATCAAACCCGCAACGGGTTTGATAATTTATTACCAAACCCGCTTACCGGGTATTTAACTTTTACCAAACCCGTGCAGATATCCGCGAATTTTTAATGAATTTTTAATAGGATTTTCGGTATATTAGAGAAATCTATGAATTAATAATGATAAATTAAAAAAAATTTAAAATATTCATTTTGGAATATTGATTTATGCAAATTTGAAATTCAAAGTTAATAAATAATATTTAATATTATCAACTTATTAATTTTTATCTATCCTTGAATAACATGTAATCAATAGCTCAAAATTAATACCTCCAACTTAAATTAAATAATTTAATTTAAAAGTTTATATATATATATA
>JAXCLQ010035132.1:0-24217 GCA_035584115.1 Cedrela odorata | reverse complement strand
TAGATTTTATTTTAATTCATAATTTAAAATTCTAAAAATAGCCTTGTTAACCATAAAATTCCCATTTCATGTCTACTACATTTCCAAACTTACAAAACTAGGCTCTACAAAGGAAATTACAGGTGTTACAGAATCAGTTAATATAGCGTGACTTTAAACTCGCGATGTACTAAATCGACAACATATTACAACCTAAATATTTGATATCATACTCTATTATAAGTCTAGTTTTCTAATGCATTTTATGGATTTAAATTTCGAATCCAAATGCTCAAATTATAAATGATTTTTGACACACAACGCAACAAAATAGGGTGCAGCACCATGATAAGGCAGCCCCATTCTAAATTTTTCTAGAAGTTCATCGTTGACTGTCTTGACCTGGTTTTTGATTATATTATCCATTTTTATATCCAGTTTTCACAGAATTTTGCGGTTCATTAATTCAAGGTCTAAACTCGCTCAGTTTTTGTTTTTCTGAACCCGTTTAGGAATTCCAACACTTAGCGCTCACCAATTTTTACTCGCAACCTCACTGCCTTACATTTCACTCAACCTAGCCACCATAACATTATGTAATCACACTTAAAATTTTTATTTTTCGTGCATCAAAACAACCACAACACTGCCCTACATGTAAATCTAGCATTATCAACATGCTTCCATTATCATCAAATTACAACAACTCACAATCTCACAAATGATCAAAACAAAACATAATTCATAGTCCAAAATTATAAAAAAAAACATATGTACACTCGCCTATCTTGCTGGAAAACTAGGTTTTCTTCTTCGTCTTCTCCTTTTCCTTGCCTTCACGTATTCCTCCATTTTTCCACCACTCGGCCAAGACCCATTTTATGTAACACTTCCTCCTTTCCTGTGTCTCCTTCTCTCACTCTTAACCAGCCAAGCTCTCTTCCTTTTACTTTCTCTCCCTTGATCGGCCAAGCTTCTATTCTTTCTTCTTCTTTCTTCACTCTTTCTCTTGGCCGAACAACCTTCTTCCTTCATGGGTTTACTTCTCTCCGTTTTCTCTCATCTCCTTCCCTCTCTCATGCGTTTGCTTTTCTTTCTTCTCTATCTCTCTTAATTTTTGCTAAGTCAAAGAGGTGAGAACAAAATGAAGTAAATAAATTAAGATCATGTTAATTACTTGCTTTAATAGTGAAACTTCAAAATGTAATAGTGAAAAACTAAATTCAATGCCACATTTAAAGTTGCTCTACTCTGATAAATTCAATTTCAAAAAATGGTTATAACATAGAAAATTTTGTGACACTGGTATCCTGACCAGCGATGTATCACAGTCAGCCAGAATATGACCTCTGGCCCCGTAGAGTGACCTCTGACCTTGTAGGGCGATCTCTGGTATTTTAGGGCGTTATGTATCGCAGTTCCTCAAAATAAATCTCTGACCCCGGAGGGCAATCTCTAGTATCTAGGGGCATTACGTATCACCAATCTTTTTAGAAAGTAACTTTTTTCAAAATCATATTTTGAAACAAATTTATGATCATATACTGAAATCATAATCCAAAGCAGTTTTATAAGATTTGAAAAATAGTTTTCAAGACCATTTGAAAATTCATGCATTAAATCATAAACACAACATACATTCGTATATATTCTTATTAAACATCCATGTACTTAAAACATGTCAAAGTCCTTATGAGTTCATCATTCCATAAGAAACCTTTCTGAATCATGGGTAATTAAATTAATCAATTTTCAAAGCAATCACATTTCAATCTTTAGGATTTAACCATAATTGTGAGAAAATGGAAAATTCATTCACACTTGTCTTAAATCAATAACAAGAAAATAATTTCCTAGTTTGTAAAATAATAAGTTTTATAAAATAGTTTAAAGAAATGAAAATAGGTAAAGATCTATTCACTGGTTTGCACTTAACCTTGTCCAACTTATAGCATCGCTGATGGTTGACCGGAACTGACTGTTAACAATTACATATACTTGCCATATACACAAATAAATATATTGTTTATAACAATAATCTTTATTAAGAAATCAAAATGTTTCGAACCCCCTATTACTTAACTCGGAAAGTCACAATTTTCCATCTTTGTTCGTCTAAGCAATATCCATCCGCAATAGGGGTGGCTTTGCACTTTTGCTAGGAAAAATCGACAAAGAATTTTAAGTTTAATTTCTAATATATTTATCTCTCATATTCTAGTTTATGTGGCTTTTCACAGCACCTTATTTAGAATTCTATAGTTCAACTTATACTTAAATGAACGGGTACTGTTCTAATCAAATTCCATGACAGGGTAGCGGGTTTTCTGAGAAATCTACTTTTTAACTATGTCATTCCTTATTACTCCTAGTTTCTGCAACCTTTTGTGGATTTTGATTCCAATTTCTTATGTCTGAGTTATAACTAATTTAACACACACTACATAGAAACTGGCAGCATGTAATGCCGAAACAAGGCAACCAACTTCCAACCTTTGTTGGGAATTCATTCCTGCATGAAACAATTTGATTTTTGGGTATGTTGTTCTCTTATGTGTCTAGTATTCATAGAATTTTATAACACTAAAAACCAATGTTGGGAATACTATTTCATTTTAGGTTTTCTATATGCTGCTCAAAAGTTTTGACAAACCAAAATGCAACACAAGACAGCTACTTCTAAAGTTTATTGGGGACTCGTTGTTTTATGAAAAATTCTAATTTTTGACTATGTTGGTTGTTATTGTATCTAGTTTCCCTAAACTTTTGTGATTCAATAATTGGAGATCTATATTCGTTTTATAGATGAATTATTGAGCCTAGGTCAGAAATTCCAATAACAAAACATCCCTTGCCCTAAAACTAAACCACACTTTAGCCATTATTTCTCATGCATCATTAACACTTTAATTACATATTTCTTATGCCTAATATATAACCAACATAATGCCATACTGTAACATCCCATAACTCGGGATGTTACTGGCAGGTTATAGGACCACCCTATTACCCTAAGCCTTATACGACTTGTTTAAAACATAATTGCCAAACATGCATGCACAACACATTCCATAGAAAATATTTGAACAACTCGAGGGGTGATATACCGCCACTGAAACTATATACAACCCAAGTGTTTACAATACATCTCATGGTAGATTAACTATACAACAGTCTAACCATACTCATGGATTCAAAATCCAACATCAAACTCAATTCAATGCAATAAAATAAAATTACAACTCTGTACATATTACGGTCCCAACAACCTTGGTGACTGCAATGCGGACCTTTTCCTCAGCTCGTGCCTTCAAGTTGCTGAAATAGCTTACTAGACCCTTACTCTTATATATATATATATATATATACACACATTAATATGCATATGATTTTTTCTTTTTTCCTTCACTCAATCACAATTAAAATCAACATAATTGTAAAGTACATCATTACACATACTATGCTGCAAGAATTCTGGTGTTTAGGGGCGTTACATATCGTCTTTCTCCCAAACATATATTTAACTCTCTGGTGCCTTGAAGCGTTACGTATTTCTGTCCCCCAAGTCACTAGCACTGCTTTTAGGAATGTTATATTTAAGACGGGAATCCAGAGGCGTTACGTATCGTCGTCCCCTTGGTTCTGAATCATCATCATACATGTGCACATGGTCTTAGAGATAAAATAATTTAAGAACATTCAAAACACATTACATACAATACTATAATCATGTGATAAATAAATTATATTTACCAACTCAACAACTAGCCTCACTGTTTCTTTCTCACTTGTCAACATTCAAATAGCAATTTATAGATTCGTAATATGTTAATTCTTATTCTTAAAAACGATTTCAATATCAATAATAGTCACAAATCCTATAATTTTGTTTTAATTTTATGAGATAAAATAAATCATACATATATAAAAGTCAACTTTCAATCTCATCATCTCTCTTTTACATATCATGGCTCAAATTACTGCATGTAATTTTATAATCTTTTGATATATCCTTAATATCTTTGAAAATAATTTATCACAATTTATAGTTTCGCAACACTCCAACACGTCTGCGACATTCTTATCATTTAAATCTCAAAATTCAATAATCTCACAAATTTAATAAGTGGTGATTAAAATCCAAATCACCATCTATAATGTCATCATATTTCGTAAATATATATATATATATATATACCATAATAATATCATAAATATAAATTCATCATAACCATAAGTATATATATAATAACAATATATCATAATATAACTATATCTCATAAATACACACACACACACACACACATTATAAACATATGTATGTATCATAGCTATATATATATATATACATATATGTATATATTCCATTATAACCATTTATACATAACATAAGTATATATATATTCTAAACAATATATCATAATATATATAAACCATAGTCATATATTATACACATATATGTATGTATCATAACCATTTATATGTATATATGTATATTCACATCATAATTATATATATATAAATCATGTCATGACCCGATTCACCTATACTGGTATGTAACAACCGTCACACAATCGTGAGATATACTTCTCACCTGTACTCTTACAATTGTACAAGGTTTTTTATATTCTATCCATACAAATATATAAAATTCCAAATTTGATATTTCACATGCATGTCCACATATATATATATATATATATTTATAATCCATAACATTTGTACCCATAATATAATTGTTATTTACAAATTAGTAACAATACATAATTCATAGATCTTTGCTAAAACCTTATATACAAACATAACAGCGGAGACATTAAATACTTATAAGTCTCCTACAACTTTACTCTGCAAAATTTGGTTTGGGGGTATGGACTCGTGACCATTTCGCTATCTGTCTAATCTAAATTTTTTTTAAAAAATAAATAAAATATGAGTATAACTCAGTGAATAGATGGAAATTAGTAAATTTGAAATTCATAGAACATGACTAAGAATGTCGCATTTTATTAAAATAAATACACAAATTTCAAAACAATTTCTCAAATTTAATCAAACATGCTAGAAAACTATATCACATTTAAAATAAGTGAATAATCAAATGAGAATAACTAGGCTTGCCAGGAAACTATCTCTCGAGACACTCACCAGTGTGCTATTAGTCGATATCTCGAAACCTACTAACTCATTATTTCATATCAGTATATAAAATTATTTAGCTCACTCGTTGGCGCTAGCCTGAATAAATGAGTATGGTGCTAAACGTCCACTTATTAAGCAATAATTTACTTGGGAAACTCATCCGTAATGGTCCATCCCTTGAGGTCTGTATATAAGAGGGAAGCTCACTCGTAATGGTCCATCCCTTGAGGTCTGTATATAAGAGGGAAGCTCACTCATAATGTTCCATCCCTCATATCTCAAATAATCTTTCTCTTACCCTATACGAGTAAGGTAAAGTATCTGTGCACAGATGCACTCACACATAGCACTTGCACTAAATAGTCTCAAAACATACCATCCACAAAGTATTTTCATCATATGAGTCGCAAACTAGCACATTCAATTTACCACACAATATTTCATTCTCAAAAACATATTCATAATCTTTCAAAGACATTTCATAAATTACTCTTACTTATGACAATATTAAATCCATGTTCTAAATACATTTAGAGTTCATAAACCAACAAAACAATTTATCAATCAAATCCTTCTTAATACAATAAACAATTAAACATGTAAATTTATTTATTTAAAAACCTTGAAAACATTTTATTTACTCACCCGTTATGCTCTAAGATATTCGATTTACGGCGTTGGCGTTGAATGTTCGGATTGTTGATCTACAATTAAATGATTCTTTGTTAGATTTTATACAATATGCCTGATCAAATAAAACAGACGTATTATGTACAAACTTGCCACTTAAATAAATATTAATATAATTAAAATATCTATTGAATAAAATTCGAATTTAGTCTAAGGGTTTCTTTTATGACCAATGCACACCCTATGCTTGTGATAAACGTGCACTGCTCAAAATCAGCAATGTATTTTGACTTAGATTTTTGGCGACACACTTTATTATGAGTTTGCTTTTTATAGTATTTTACGGATTTGAATTTCGAATCTGATTACCCAAGTTACGACAAATTTTCGACATGTAATGTAAGAAAACATGGTATAATACTTCAATAGGGTAGTTTTATTCCAAATTTTCCTACGATCTCGTCTCTTCACAAAATGAGCTGATTATTCGATATGTTATGCTCCTATGTATCTAGTTTTTATAGAATTTTATGCACATCAATCCAAGGTTGAAAACTTGCTCAGTTTTCATTTTCTTGAGCCTTGCTCAGGGTTTCTAGCAACTAATAAAATTTGCCTACACACCATTTCGGTCCTATTTTTTAACACCTTCGACCCTATATTTTAACACCTTTTGGCTACTAAACTCATGCCTTATAACACTTAATTGCTTCATTTTTTCGGCCCCGAAGCACACACATGTGAGCATACAACAACAGCCCATTTTTCACATATTTATGCATTAGTTTTCGCAACATCGCACATTAAATACTGTCAACAATTTCATAGTTACAACTTCATCACCCTTCTCATGCCTTATAATCTTTTCATTCTACACATAAAATCATCAAGCTATAGCCACAAAATCAACTTATACACTACTCTGAACATATCATTCTCTAACACAAATTTACAAAGCCGACCATTTCACACATAGTGCATATCAACACAACTTCTTCTTCACCATTTTCATAAATTATTCAACATCAAAATCACATACAAACACACACACAGAGTTTTCCAACCACACTTTTCCTTTCCCTTGCTTGGCTTGCACAGTTTCCTCCCTTAGCTCATCTCATAGTTTTTTTTCCTTCCACTCTTCCTTGTTTCATGTTTTTAGCATGCTTCCCTTGTTTCTCTCTTTTGTATTTTGTTTTCTTTATTTGACCTAACATTTCTCTAAATAAATATAGAAAACTCTAGAATTGTAGAACTTACAATTTTAATATAAATTAAGGTTATTAAATTTTTATTAATGACAAAATTTTGACATAAGCTGTAAGAAAAATTAATCGAGATTACGCATGCATAAATAACACGAAATTAAGACATAGAATGTAATATATCGAACTAGGAGATTATGATTATTAATTTAAATATTTAATTGTGTTAAGAGTACATTGACTATTGATGATGCCGAAATTTTGTGAGAAAGTAAAATTTGAAATTTATTATTTAATAAGGTTATATATGTGTATATATATATATATATGTATGTATGTATATACATGGATGTATGTATGTATATATATATATATATATATGTATGTATGTATGCCCATAAGGTCCACAAATGACAACCATCACAGACCCTTGAGACACATTTTAAATCCCCGATCATGTCTCTCATGCCTGTAAGGTTGCTTAGATACCTGTCCCTTATATAATTATTCACATAAACTTTTCTCTTTGAAATATTTTCAATGTGTCTGTAAGGCTATCAAATCATTTACTTAACACCTGAAAATAGTTATAATTTGAATTCCTATCCATAGGATTTTCAACATTGAAGAATTGATCTCCGCGATCAATTTATCCACAACATATATAAGTAATAAAATTATCAATTTAAAACATTACATAAGGGTTGAACAAAATAACAGGTTCTTACATAATCATCAGAGTTTAAACTCTTTTAAATTTTCAATCATAAAACAAAATCCCAAAAAATTCAAAGTTCAGAAAAAAAAATATTTACATATCCAGAAAACATGTATCCAGTAGACCAAATACATAACTGTGAGTCAAGGAAGGTAGACCTACCCAATGTGTCAAGTGCACTCAACTGCCACTACTAGTCCAGCGATGACTAACGCTTCTAACCTGAAAGCTGAAATGGTGAGAGGTGAGTATACAACTATACTCAGTGAGTGAACACATACATACATAGATATACATACATGCATACACATTTCCAAGTACAGATATTGGAATTTCATTATTAATATGGTCAAATACATATTTACTTACATTCCATATTCAACAAATAACTAAAAATAATGTAGAAATGGTCTGTACTCACTTAAATCAGCCAAATTAGGCTAGCCTTATTATCTTGATTACTACCTTAACCGAGATAACGTCGAAATTCATCAGTCAACTTGTTATGCATAAAAACTATATGCAATGCATTCTTGTAAAATAGAAATATTGCCTAAGAATTTTAAAATCATTTAATTTATGTAACATATGTATTTATAAATCAAGCCCATTCTACTGATGTTGGCTCGAGTAGTCACTTGGTGATAAAGTAACTGTCTTCATAATCCATCAAATCTTTGAAATCTTGATCAAGTTGCTAGGACTATCTATAGGATCTCTATATAACTGCGCATTCGGGCAACGGCTCACAGTGGGCTTATTGTGGCTTATCCTCCCTTATATAGCCATACTGCAGTACCAATAACCTACACGGCCTTTCATAGGTCCATCTATAGGTTACAGCCCTGTATATATAATAAATAACCTGACTCACTGGCTATATATCAATAACCGGCTTTAACGGCCTCATCATCGATATGCATGCTTAAAACAAATTATTTACAAATTAGTGATTTCAATTAATTTAGATCAAACTCGACTTTCCTAGCCATTTCATTTTCAAATACAAATTATAAAATATATAAATAAATTTCCAGCCTCGTGGCCATTTTAGCATGTATATCTAAACAATTTTTATCAATAGCAAACCATGTAAAATAATACATCCCAATATCAGTACAAAACAATAATAAACATTCTCTTTTAACAATTTAACATACATGTATATATATAAATATCACATGCATTTCTATTTACATAATTATGCATGTATAAATCTACTCACAACTTAGGGGAGGGTATCCACTCCCACTACGTTTCCTCACGCTCAATTGGTCCTTCACGCAAGTTCTCGGAACCTATTACAACATATATATTTAATCAATTCCACGATTCCAATATATCTTAAACATGATGCGTTTAATGCATGTTTTGTGGAAAATGTATTTAAACATTCGTAATTGACACATACATCTTACGAGGTTTACTAATCGATGCCATTTAACCGATGTTCTAACAATTGAAATCTTATGGCCATTTTATTCACATTTCATATCTTCATCTATAACAAAATGTATTCATATATTCCAAATGCTTTTCCAACACATATACAACGAAGAACCCGCAAAATTTGACATAATTAAATTTTATTTGATTCCGTTATTGGTGAAGTATTCGGATGCGTTAAGATTCGAGAAAATTTATTTTAGTACACAAGTATAGTTATATCGGCACATAGGTAATAAAATGTCATACATACATATATAGACCTAAGTATATGATTTTATTTCTCTTGTATTTTCAAGATAGTTATAAACAATATAAGGACTAGATTGAAAGGATATTAAAACTCAAGATATTAAAGTGCAAAATTTCTATAAAGATGAGAAAAAAGTACAAATATGAAAAGTGTGGAGCCATTATTAAAATATTCATATCATTATAATTATGGTTAAATAGGGTTACTAAATTAAGTTCAATATTTTACTAAATGAAGTCCAATTTAAGTTAACCCAAGTCCAAATTTCATAAAACTAAGCTCAAATTCTAGAAAATTCTATATTTTATTACATTTTTCATCATTTTGTTTTAAGTAAATGAAGGCATAAAAGCAAGAAAATAAAAGACCAAGGGAAAGAAGAGACCAAAACGTGAAGCATGGAGACAAAGGGAAATGGTAAGCCATCTCTAATAAATTTTAGTTTGCTTTTTCTTATATTTCTAGATTTTTACATTCTCCCTTCATCTTGATTGGTCATGAATTAAAACAAAAGATGAAAAAAAAAAAAAGGCAAATTGAGATAAGGATTAGAGGGGCAAGACAAGGAAAAAAAAATCTAGACACGAATAAAATGACCAAAAAGCAAAGGAAAAGAAAGAAAAAGAAAAGCTAAAAATTTATTTGTTTTAAACTCTTTTTACTTAAATAATTTATTATGATTTTTGAGAGAAAACAAAACAAAAGAACATAGAAAGAAACTAAGTAAAAACGTGAGAGAAGAGTGATATGAGAAGCTTGGCCGCGAGTTAAGGAAATGGAAAAAAAAATTGAGCATGAGTAATGAAGGAGACAACTAGCAAAGCCAAGGTAAGAAAGGAGATGTGTGGTCGGAAAAATACAAAGGGAGGCAGCGTGGTGGCTGAATCAGCAAAGGAAGAGAGGGAGAGAGAAGAAGAAAGTGGAAAAGAGAAAGGATGAGAGAGAGAGAGAGGTAAATGTGTTATTTTTCAACTGTTCTTGTTGCTTGTTATTTAATTATTGTTGAATTTGTATAAATAATGAAATTATGGATTGTTTAGAATTGTAAAAATATTGTAAATTTTGTATACATGGGTGTATGTGGATATGTTGATATCAAAAAGTGGGGAATAGGTGTATAAGGGTGGATTTTGGAGAATTTGTGGTGATGAGTGTCATATATATATATATATAAGGCAGCCATTAGTGTTGATATGGTTGAGTTGTAGTAAGGTTTAGGTGCTAGAAATTTAAGATAATACGAGTGTATTTATATGAAATTGTTATGGCCAAATGGTGGTAGAACATTAGGTAGTGAGTGAGGCATGAAAATGGTGATAGCATTGTAATTAAGAAAACTGTTGGCAATGTTTGTGTGTGTGCAGTATGGAGAAAACAATTGCGAAACCAAACGAAATGTGAGCAGTTGTTGTGAGCTTCTATATGGGTATTTAGAGGATGAAAAAAATGAAGGATCTAGGGGTGATAGGTCGTAGGTTTAGTGAACGAAAAGTGTTTAAACTGTAAGGCCAAAACAAGGTATGACAGTTGTTGGAAACACTAAACAGAGCTCGAAAAAATGAGAACTGAACAAGTTTCGAACATCAGATTAAGGTGCCGTAAATTTCTGTGGAAACTAGACATCTAGGCCATAATATATCTAAAAATTAGCTTGTTTTACAAATAAAAAGATCCCAGAAATTTTTTGAAAATGAACGTCTTGCCGATAACATTGCCTTGTTTTAGTGAGTCAAATGTCGAAAACTTAGCGTCATTTGGGTAATCGAAGTCGAAATTCAAATCCGCAAAGTGTGGTGGAAACTAGACTCATAACAGAGCGTGTCACAAAAAATTTAGATCAAAATACACTACCAATTTTGAACGACGTGCATTTGTTGGAAGCATAGAACGTAAAATGTTAAATAAAATGAGTTTTAGAACAAAATTAGCTAGATGTGAATACAATAGACAATTAAAACAACATTGAGGTTTTATTAAGTAGCAAATCTAAGTATAATATGTATATTTATTTATTAAATAAATATGTTATATTTATTCTTAACGAGAAATCATTAAATTGTAGGTTGACCACCAGAATAGTCGATGCCAACACTTTGAATTGGGTAGAATAAATCATAACTAGTGAGTGAATATTCATTCTTCTAAAATATCATTTGAACATATTATTTGAAAAATAAATGTTTTGAGAATTGTTTTGAATTATTTAACTATGGTCAAATATATTTACTAGTGGAATTATAGATTCATGAGTATTTTGACATGTGCATGCATGGTTTTGAAATTGTTATGAAAATTGTGGATTTCAAATGTTTAAGCATGATTTTGAAAGTGGTATGAAAATGTTGCCGATGTGTAAAGTTTATGAATGAAAAGGTATTTTATGGCTTTAGTTATTAGTTAATATTTATTATGATTTGGGTGAATCTCGTGGCAAACGCAGGACTTGTAAGTTAGTAAGAATTCTGTTTAATGCGCAATGAGCATTTCTATTATATTAATATAAAAATGTCCACTTTAAGCGGAATGTGTAATTACGTTCTGGATCCGGATCACCGTGAGTGTAAGTGACATTAACTGACAGAGCCATTATGAAAATGTTTGAAATGTGAATGAATTCCTGTGTTATTAGAAAATTTGAAAATTCATTGATCTATTTGAGCAAATATGTTTACTTTGAAAAAGAAAAAAATGTGTTTTGTATCACATTGACATTAGAAAATGTTACACGATTTACTTATTGAGATCAAATCTCATTGTTTTAATGTAAAATCTTATGTATTTTGGGTGACTGTGACACATCGCGGGCCAAGATACTAGAGTTAAAGAAATTACTATTTTATGAAGATTTAGTTTTGAAATTGATTTTATTATAGTAGAATTTGAACATGACTTTGATTTCAGTTTTGAGTTGAATTTATTTACAGTAGAATTTGGTTTTTCTGACATTTAAGTTTTCTTGTTTTATAGTATTCACTCGTTAGGTCCTTAGGACTCATCTCCCTCACCTTTCCAGTGATATAGGTTAGATAGGAAATTAGAAAAAGAAGGATGTTGATATAAGAGAGACATAGGCTGAGGACACGGGCAGAGAACAAGGGGTAGACACTGTAGTCACTAGGGCACATGAGTCCATCATGCATCCAAGAGTTATATATGGACCAGACAATAGCATGTTCAAAATATATAAATATATATATATATATTTATTTATATATAAATTGCATCATTTATTTCATTGTACCAAAATTTTGTAATACATTGAAATTTTTTTTATATAACATTATAGGATTTATTGTACTAAATGGTTTATGCATTATAATTAACAATATTTTTCAATTTAAAAAAATTAAATGTACGCATTCATACATGTAGAGAAAGCGAGGCTTAGGGTAACGGTAGAGTCCGTTACCTGCCGGTAGCATCTTCGAGTTGGGGTTGTTACACACAATCATTACATATTTCCTATTATTTCAATTAATTAGATAAAACTTGATTTTCTACGCAAATAAATGTGTGTCCTTTGGGTGAACAGTAACCCAAGGTTTTCTCATGTTCAATCTCATAAAAATTACACTTGAAATAGGTTAATAGGCTTACCCTTAACTTGTAGAGATGTGTAACCTCATATTATCATTTGAACGCAAATCCTTAATTCGTTTTCAAAATCTTAGTTTTCGTTCTTATTGAATCTTGCGTGTTTAACCCACATTCGATATCACATCATAGATGAGAAGGTCATGAATCACTTGATGAGCAAATTTTTAACAAAAACTTAAGAGATTAGACTTGATTTTTGAGAAAATCAGTAAGAGAGAGAGTAAGTGGGGAAAATGGGTTTAGAGAGAGAAGAAGAATACGTAAAAGAAGAAGACATTGAATTTGGCTTGCCCTTAAGTATTTATAAAAGTAAATGAAAATGACCAATTTGCCTGTTAAATTGCACCCAAATTGCATAAAGTATTGATACTTTTAACCCAAATATCGATCTATTTTGTAAAGGTATCGATACTTTTGAACTTAAGTATCGATACTTTCACCCAACATTGATTCTGCATTTCCTGTCTCCGAGTATCGATACAATTGTCTTTATGTATCGATCCCTATTTTTCCTTGTATCGATACCTTTGATGAAGATATCGATCTTGTAACGCCTCATTTTATACTTATTCAATCAATCATTATTACATAATGCTACATTATTTCATACAAAGAGTATTACTATTACATAATTCTTAAATATCTACAATTTCTAAATTCTTTACACATACAAAAAGTTATCTATATAACTAGTTCTCAATCTTATAATTACTTTATTAATTACATATACAACCAAAATTTTTATCTATACTTAACTAACCTTGCACGCGTCCTTTGTCACTTCTATGTACTATTCTCTGAAAAATAAATTTTTTACAATAAAGGGTGAGATATAATCTCAATAAGAAAACCATGTAAATTTTTCATATGTCGATGTGATATAGAACATAAATATTCAAACAGATCAATACATTTTCAAACATTTCATATTTCTTTTCTTGTCAAAGCAATCATATTTGCACAACTAGATCAATGAACACAAAAATTCATTTATATTTCAAACATCTTTAGAATGGCTCAGTCAATTAATGTCACCTGCACCCACGATGACCCTGATTCAGAACGTGATCACGTGTTCCGCTTAAAGCAGACATTTTTTATTTCAATTATAACAGAAATGTGTATTGCACGTTAAACAGAAACGCACATTTGCATGTTAAACAGAATTCTTAATAGCCCGTAAGTTCCATTTTGTCACGAGACCCGACCAAGTCAGAATAAACATTTAACTAATGACTATAGCCTTAAAATCATTTTCATTCATAAACATTTACACTTTGACATCATTTCATAAACATTTCATAAGTGTGATATTGGCGTACAACATTTGAATTCATAATTTTTTTAAAATCATTTCATAAAATTCATGTTGGCATACCAAGCAGTAATATACACATTTTCACACAACATCGAATATCGCACAGTTTTAAAAACATTAAAATGCATGCACGATCTACTTACAACAACGGGATGGTAACCACTCCCATTAATGTTCCTTCTACCTAACTTGATCTTTCTCTCGAATTCTCGTAATCTAATACCATAAATATATAAATCATATCTTCTACTATTCAATAAATTAATATAAATATTTTAAATGCAATATTTGTGAAATTAGTGTTTAAAATTCTTTAGTTTTACTCCTATCACTAAGTTTAACTAAGTAAGTCCTTTATTCGATTTTCAATAACGAATTTCTATTACTAACTTATACTAATTCATGTTTCCAACTACTCTAAATCTACGTATTTTCGTTTAAGTAAAAAAATACAATTTTGATAAAAAGAAATACTATAGCAAATACTGTTCATGCTGAAATTACTATAACAAAATACTGTTAAGTCGGAGTATTGTAGCTAAGGCATTGTTAATACCGGATTCATCGTAAAAAAAAAAAGTTACTGTGCAAATTAAAATTACTGTGCAAACAATTACTATTCATATTGAAATTATTGTAGCAATATTCAAAAATACTATAGCAACCTTCAAAATCACTGTACATCCGAGAGCAAAACACACTAATTTCTTCCTACAAATTTAACTTAATACTATATTTCTTACTTCAATTCATCTCAATTTAATATTTTCTATTTTGAATTTAACATAATTTATTTGATTAAATAGTAGCTTAATTCTCAATTAATCATAAAATCTAAAATTCAAGTTTTTATCGGGTTATAAAGCTTACCAGTAACTAAAATTTGAAAGAAAAACATTCGAATTCGAAGTAATTTGGCCGAAATTTGAGAAAAAAAATAGAGAGTAAGGTTCTATTTTTTTGAAAATGAAATAGCCGAATGGCTACTGGAATGGGAAGAGGATGGGCAAAATGAGATATATAATGGGATGCAAAATATTAATTAGGCCCCTTATTCTTTTTAATATTATAAAAATAGTTTAAAATTTTTAAAAACTTTTATTTTAGTCCTTTTAAAAAATTCTAAAATAAACTTTAATGTTTCAGAATCTTTACAATTAAGTCAAAAAATAATCTAAACACTATTTCCTTAATCTAAAATACTTATAACTTAATTTTATAACATTAATTTTAGACCTAAACAAATAACACTATTTTGAGTCTAAAATTTAATTATTTACTCAAAAATTATAAGTTACATGAAATTTAATTAATAAAATAACATTAAATTATTCAATTAAATTTTCTAAATACTGTAGATGCTATAATTACAAATTTTCAAAATTATAAACGTTACAGATCTAGTTCACCTCGTAATTATTTTCCAACTCTCTATTTTGCCACGGATCAATACCTTTGAGGAAGGTATCAATCTCGAAGGTATTGATCTGGTCCTTCTTATAATTATTTTTGAACTTTTTGTTTTGTAGGTATAGATACTTTCTCCATAAGTATCAATCCGTTCAGTTTACAATTTCTTCCTAAGCTACTGACTTGTAAGGTATCGATACCTTTCATCGAAGGTATCGATCCCTTCATTAAATATCGACCTGTATTCTTCATGTATCAATATCTTTAGCCTTCGGTATCGATATTCCCTATCCAATTATCCATTTTTTCATAAAAACTTAAAATAAAAATTTTTCCTAAGGGTTTCGCCCCCAAGACCATTGCAAGGACACTACCCCTTGACCCTGCTCGCTAATCGACTAATGAGATCGCTGAATACGTCAGCGTTGGGCATTATACGACAATCCTGTATATGTCAATTTCAACTTACTTTATTCATTTGATTCACATTCCATGAGTTAACTTCAATCATCTAAGCCTCAATTGCGTGTTAACTAACCATTATCATGCATGAGTGAAATGAATGCCATATAAATAACTACTTTATCCCTATATTCAAAAAACAGAGTTTAACACAACCTTGCCGATGATTGACTAGGTCGACTATCTACAAATACATGTCCACCCATTAAAAATCATAATTTCATGTATTTGTTATATTAACAAATAAATATATCATATCCATCAATCATTCTCAATAAAGAGTCAGTATGTTTCGAACTTTCGTTATCTAGTTTGAAAAATCACAATTTACATCTTACTTATCTTACGAAATGTCTATCCGCGACAAGGGTAACTTTGTCTTTTTGTTAGGATTGATTGGCAAGGAATTCTAAGCAAAATTTTTAACATATTTGTCCCTTATACATCTAAATTACATTACTTTTTACAATGCTTCATTTGGACTTCTATATCCTGATTTATACTTAATTGAATGAACACTATTCTGGTAAAATTTTATACTAGGGCTGTAAGTTTCCCAATTTCTTTTAGGAATTCATTTCTTAATAGAAAATTTTAATTTTTGACTATATAATTCTCTGTTATGTATAATTTTCATAACCTTTTACAAATCCTGATTTCGATTCTTAATGTTCAAGTTATGATCAATTTACCACACTACTCAGATATGTGATAGTGTGCATTGCAAAAATAAGGCAACCAACTTCTGACCTTTATTGGGAATTCATCCCTATATGAAAAATTCTAATTTTTTGATTTATTGTTCCCTTAGATGTCTATTTTTTATGAAATTTTACGACGCTTAAAACCAATGTCTGGAACACTACTTCGTTTTAGGTTTTCTATAGGTTACTCTGCATTTTCAACAAACCAAAACACAACACGAAACAGTCAATTCTAAATTCTATTGAAGATGCGTTGTTTCATGAAAAATTCTAAATTTCTACTATGTTGCTCATAATTGTGTCTAGTTTTACTAGAATTTATATGCACTATTTGGATATCTATAACTCATTTTATGTTCGTTTTACCAGACCCTACCTGAAATTCCAACAACAAGTCTGCTTCCCTTTTAACATGCGATTTTCTACCTTAGTTGATACGACCCAGCCCCCATAATATCATATAATCACACTCTAAATTTACATTTTTCATGCATTAACATAGTCACAACACTGCCATTTAAGTGAACCATGTACTATCCTTATCATTCTACAACCAACAAATCCTAATAACACACCTCCTAACCATTTTCATACAAAACAATACCTATGTTCCAAAATAATAACATATGCAAATTCACCATTCCTCAAAGTCTAATAATTACATGGTTTACATACCCATTTCCTGCACATTACTACTTGTAAACTTTTCACATCATTTTATCAAACACAATCATATATATATATATATATTTAGCATTGCTAACATTAAATTTTAAATCAACTAATTATATATAAAAATTCATTTATGCATCACACTAAAGGAAATCCATTTGTACCATTGTGCACATTTCAAACTCCACAACCAAGCATTTGTGAACAACAAATCATTTTGCACAACCACTAAAATTGACTCACAAATCGGCCAATTGCTACACAAACAGCCCAAGCAAATGGTTATATAACCAGTTTTTTCAATCTAAACCATGAAACAATTCCCCAAGACTTAAATTTGAGCGACACTGACCCAAATATTTCCTACTAATGAATAGAATTATCACCAGTTGCATTTTCAATTAGAAAATTAAAGGAGCTATTTCAAGATGATATAATTCATATGACATCAGAGCAAAGACCAGAATGGATATCAAATGATTATGCCCTACTGAGCAACAGTAATAACTTGGGCAAATTCCAATCAATGAGTGGTCAATTTCTTAAAATTAATTTAATTGTGTTCCATATGCTACAACAAAGTAAAGCAATGAGTGCCGTAAAATTAGAAGAAAAACTAACCAAAATTCTACCATTTATCATATTAACCATTTCCACCATTTGCCACAACACAACACAATAGCCCATGCCATTTTTAATGGCTACCAGTAGTCCTAATTTCACAAAATTATAAAGCATAAAATAGAAATTCATCTAAATAACCATAAAGTTTGACATACCCAAAAAGCAAAATGATTACTTCCAATCTTACAAACTCAAGGAACATAACCAATTACTCCAATATACCAACATTATCAGAAACCCATGAAGCAAAATCAATTATTTCACTAACTCGTGAAATAAAATAATCGTTATGTCACCATCACCATTCACTATTTGTCACATGTTTTGTAATTCTCTTATTGCAATCACTGTGGTATGTCGAAACTATCTTTGCCAGTCCATTTTATTTACCATATGGGAGAAACGGCTTTGACTAGTGTAAATAAATAGAGTTAAGGGCGAGCACCTGAGGTTTAAGGCCATCTTGTAGTGCGCTTGAGATAATTGAAGCTATTTCTTGCTCATACAAATTGTCAAAAACCCATCCGTAGTAGTGATGAGCACATCACCCTCTTCCAAATAAATTTTGTACTCCTGAAACTAAAGCTTTTTAATACTATTTCAAAACTTTTTCCCTCTTTCTCCTCTCCCTCTCTCAGAAATTTCTTTTTTCTTCCTCTTGTCTCGGCTACATCTTCTTCCTCTCATCTCCATTTGTTTTCTTTTCCTCTCTCTCTCTCTCTCTCTCTCTCTCTCAATTCTTCACGATTTAGACCTTTTCTAAACGAAGGAAAGATAACCAAAATAAATAAAATTTTTAATTGTTTTAAAGATATAAGTGGGGTAGGCCATGTGTATATAAATTGGCTTCATTGTATTTAGTTTTTTTCCTTCTTCCAATCCGTCAAAACCAAAAGCCCTTTAAATTCCTTTTATTTCTTCTTTTTTTCAGACTAATAAAGAAAATTTGAAATGACATCTTGTACAAGTATCTTGACGCTTAAAATTGGGTTTGTAATATTTGCTTGTTTTAGGTTTTTATCAAATAATAATTGGGTAAAGCTTATTTTATGTTTTTAATCTTCATTATATATTTTAATACTTGGCCCAAAATCAATTTAATTTATTAAATTAAATTTCAAGACTTATTTTATTTTTTTCTCACACAACCTTTGTCAAAACATTGTCCTAAATGAAAATTTTAATAAATTCAATTTATGTTGAAATTGCGGGTTCTAATAGAGATTAAAAGATAAATTAAGTTAATGATTTAAGTTAATTAAATTGTAAATTAGACTTGGATAAATGAAGGCCCAATATAAATAATTTAAGCCCAAAAGAGATATGTAAGCCCAATTTTGATTTAAATTAAACTCCAAATTATAAGCCTAAAATTTTGTAAATTTTAAACCCAAAAGTGTATTTAGAAATGGCCTAAATGTTAGTTTCTTTTCTTCACCATTCTAGAACAAGCAAGAGGACCAAAAAGAAGAAATGAAACAAAATGGGTTTTGATAGGAATGGAAGGAGAAAAACACAGAAAAGAAAAGGAAGGCAAATTGAGTGAGAGAAGAAGAAGGGGGTAAATTGAAATCAGATTTGAGTCTTGGTTTTGAAAGGAAATTGAAGAGGGTTGAGCAGAAAATAGCTTAAGACTTGGACTAGGATGAATGAGGAGAAGAGAAAAAAATGGAGTTTTGGCTGAGAGGAAAGAGAAAGAAATCCATGTGTCAAGAAAGGGTGGTAAGTTTTGTGATTTTAATTTTCTTGTTAGATTGGCTTATTGACAAATTAATTATATTGATTATACCTACTATATTTAGCTTGTATGTTCTGGGCTGTTTAGGTTTCTATTCTTACTCACGTAATTATACTGTAAAATATCTATCACGCCTCCGCCTGTGGGGTCTACACATGACAACCGCCATAAACTCTTTAGACATATTCTTAATTTCTAAACATGTCCTTCAGGCTTGTATGACTACTTGAGTACCTATCCCCTATATAAATCATTCAAATAAACTTGTCTCACTGAGACATATTCCAATTATTTTACAAAAAAAAGTATATTTGATTTAAAATATATACAGGGTACATATCAAATTACATCTTTTCAAACTCATAATTATATACATACAACAGTTTCTCAAAACATACCTAGTAGACTAATCTAGACAGTTTGTGAGTCGAGGATTACAATGATACTTGAGGGCATTATACCCTTAATCGCTCACCACCACTCATACAATTTATTTTTCTATTCTTGATCTCCTGAAGCTAGAAGATGAGAGGGTGAGTATATGAGGATATACTCCGTGAGTGGATAAAAATATATTTTAAAAAAAATTATTTATAAATGTACTTAAATCAATTTAATTTAATAAAACCATAGTCTGTTATTTAAAATCAACAGGCTGGCTCCTTTCCTTGTTGGTTACCTTAGCCGTAATAACTCTGATACCTTCAGTGAGCTTTATGCACAAAAAACAATGCTTATTTAAATAAAACAATTCTTTTCATGATAAAGAATGCATAGTACTTTCTAAAACTGACCTACCACTGACGTTAATCTCAAATAGTAATGTGGTGATACTCATGACTATCATTGACAATCTCGCAAATAGGCAACCCATAACATCTTTCTATATAACTGCCTCACTTGCAGTGCACTCACCTAAGCAACCTCTCATAGGTCTGTCCCTAAGCTACTTCTCTGTAGCTACAATCACATGCAGTCTTGGCCCTCTTGGCCATATCACCAATACAAGGCCACAATTAAATCCATGTACATAAACATTTATAATTCTTTCATTTTCAACATCAATATAAATCATTTTCAATATCAAATTTGGCCTTATGGCTGATCTCATATTTACATTTCTTAGCCTCATAACCAAATGTATATCAAATCCATTTACAGGCCATTCATATATATTTCAAATCAATAATAATTAAACTATTTCTTTATTCATAAAACAATAAGTTTTATATAATAGTTTAAAATAATAAAAACATGTTTAGATCCACTCACTATAAGGGGAGGGTATTCACTCCCACTACTGTATTAGTCGTCGCGCCTAATATCACACATATATAACATCTTGAATTTTGAGATTCTAAATAATTAATATTTATGCATTACATGCAATGTTTGCGATCTTCGTGTCTAAAATTCCTTTGTCTAGAACATATAACTTTACGAGACATTCTAACGAGGAATATTTAGCCAATTCCCCACAACGGGTAATTATTCCAAATTTCGCATTTTCATCTAAAATGGTTATACACATTTTGAGTGTTATTTTACGCTTATTTAGCATTATATAATTTCCAATATCCTCAATTAACATAAATCTCCATTTCCTATGTAACCTTAATGTAAATCTCGGGTAAACAGTAACCCTAACACTTTAATTTGTTCTAAATTTTAAAATCAAGTTTGTAATGGGTAAATAAACTTACCTAAAACTTGTAGAAATCTTTAGAACCCTTGCATTATTGTTTAAATGCAAAAACTCCAAATTCTCTTTGAACCTTAATTCATTCCTTGATGTTTCCAGTCTAAAATCGGTACCAACTTGTAGAGGAAAGGATGGGTTACTCACTTGGCAACATACATTGCAAGAATAAGCCAAGTATTTGAAAAGATATGGTCAAATCTAAATGAGAGAACAAGAGAGGTATTTTTAGAGTAAAGGGAGAAAACGAGTGAAGAAGATACTGGGGTTGAATCCCCCTTCTTGAGTATTTATAATAGAAGGTGCAAAGACTAAATTGCCCATCAAATTTTACCCATATTAGCATCATGTATGATACTTTTGGACTAGGTATCAATACTTTTGGGCTTGATATCAATATCTTTAGTCTAAGTATCGATCAATTCCTTAAGAATTCGATTCTAAAAATTCTATTGACCTTGAGTATCGATACATTTGCCTTTATGTATTAATCCTTCTCTTTTTAATATATCGATACCTTTGTTGAAGGTATCGATCTAGTTCAATATGTAATTAATTTCAAACTCTCTGTTTAGCCATGTATCGATACCTTTGATGAATGTATCGATCTAGTTCATCTTATAATTATTTTTAAACTCTCTGTTTTGAAATGTATCGATATTTTCTTCATAAGTATCGATCTGGTCGATTTGTAATTTCTTCTCAAGTCTTTGACTTGCTAAGTATCAATACTTTTCTTCATAAGTATCGATTCATTTAATGAATATCGAGATGTATTCCCAATGTATCGATATATTTGAACAATGTATTGATACTTCTATTCTAGGTATCGGTCTCTTTATGCTCATGATAGATTTTTAACTCTTTTCTTTTCATTCCGTAACACCAATTCTGAAATCCATTTTATAAGAAATTTTAAATTCATAATTTCAATTTCATTGTATTCTTGTTATTAAACTTGAATCTAAATTCACCTACGCCTTAATAATGTGTCAACTAATCTTTAATAATGCATATGTGCAGATGAATATCATGAAATAACTATTTTATCCCTATGTTCGAAGAACAGGGTTTACAATATCTTTAAGGGTATTGATTTCTACTTACAGTTGTAAAAAGTGTGTTTTTTGTTTAGGCTCAGTGAACGTGAAATTATAATTGACATGAACATAACATTTGGATTGAAGTCTAGTAAATATATTTGAGAACCCTAGGTTTTGATACAAATTGTAGGGCTGTCTTGGAGCAAATGGTAGAGAAATCTCAATTAAGGTGCACTTTGTACAAAGCGGATAAGCTTACTTTCTAATTGAAATTTAACTTGGTGCTTATTAGGATATGTTTACTTCAGTTATAAAGGGAACATGATTATATGCGGAGAACTTATATTACTGAAAATATTGAAATGTGAAAGGAGTATTTTTGGTGTTTACAATTTTTTTTTAGATAAAAGTATCTGTAATTATTGTGGAAGGTGATTGAAGTGAGATTTTGATTTGAACTTCATGAGTGATAGTTTTGCTTTTATCGTGGTTTTCTTAAATGTTTGGGAAGTGGAGTAGCTGGAGTTGTGTCTTGTTTTGGGGTATGCATTTTTTTAGATGATAGGAGGAAATGTTAGATACGTAATTCAAGAGGCTATGCTGTTAGATTTTGTTTTCTTTTTAATCATTAGTGTTAGAGATATGCCCTAGAACCAATCGTGTCATACGGTTTAGAGATATCATCCTTATATATATATATATAATTTTGTAAATATTGTAAATTAATTTATGATTAATAAAATGACATCTATATCATTTTGCATATATAGTTGTCTATATATATAAGTATTATATATAAAATGCAAAATGAGATCCAGTGATGTATTATGAAATCATGACTCTATTTGCAAAGAGTTACAGATATGAGTATAGAGTCTGATATAAATACATTCAAATTAGTTCCCAGTTAAGGTATTGTTATGTGGGAGTATGACATTACATGACTGGCATGTTTGATGCTGCCAAGGATTAGTATTTGATACTAATAGTTGGGTGATGAGTCTCATGTTACAAGAGTATAAACATGAGTAATACGTTAGAGTGCGTGTTACTGAACGTGACCAAACGTGATGAATCAAATGGGTGATTATCCATTGTCAATGAAACATTACACAACCGTACTAGTGTACCACTGGTCTTTTGACCTGAGGTATCACGGTTGCCCTCTGCATTGAGATACATCGTTCACTTGTGTATATTGCACCGGACTAGCCACGCCTAGTGAAAGAAGCTTGCTGGCAATGTGTTTAGGTGTAAGAGGACAGTGATGACCAAGACGGAATTTGCTGGCTTAGATATTAGAACTTGAGATCCTAGGCAGAGATGTCATACATGGGAAATGAAATCTCTGGCCAGAGTAGCTGTTTCCGGAAAGGTGTTTTCGGATACATGATTTCTTTATATGATTCGAGACCTTGTTCCTATGATTGAGTTAGGGGTTTGACGATTCTATGACTCGCACTCGATCGGGAGTCAATAGTAGAGGGACTTTATTACATGTACGTACGACTATATAGATTCATTAGTGTCTGGGGGTTGTGGCATCTTGCTAGAGGTTGCACATGATCATTGGGAAC
>JAXCLQ010035121.1:0-10728 GCA_035584115.1 Cedrela odorata | reverse complement strand
ATTTTTTTATTTTTTTTATCTTTTCATAAAAATATAATTTATTTATTTGTATCATATAAATCCAATCCCTAATGAAATAATTGAAATACCCTTTACCATTCTTCAATTATAATAGTCAAAATTTAATATTAAAAGAGTAATTTGGTCTTTTTTATTAGGAATTAAAGACATATTTGACACAAATAAAAAACTGTGTTATTAATTTTAAAAATATAAGAAATTAAGAACCTACGTGTCATTATTCCGTAAAAACAAGTACTCAATAACAAAACTACAATTTTGCTTTGGAAAATAATTTTAAGGATGAGCAGTATTATTAGCAATGAGAGTAGTATAATAACTTCATTAAACGTTCATATTAACGATAGTCAATTTATAGAAACTAAAATGAAAAGAGCACTAAGGCCAAGATAAAGTGGATGAAATTTTACAAAGAATTATGTATATTTGTTGCAGCTGAGGATATTGAAGCTGGGACAGGAGATAAGCCAAAGTTTCAGACAGAACCCACTTTGCCAATTTATCTAAAGGTAACAAGGTTTGTCATATTTGCAGAATTTTCTTACAAATTCTTTGATTTCAACTGCATGGTCCGGCGTCGAAAAACTGCATTTGTTAATGGCGAAAACATTGATTTTTATACTATATATTTGGACAGGCAAAGGCTGGAGAAATTTCTCTAGCGATCTCAAGTTTGCTGTCCATAGAACGTGGCTAGCATGGTCTCAGGTTCCAGTCTTGTAGAGACAAAAGTTTCATCTTACATGATATTTTCTATGTACAAGACTTTTCCCTTCTTTCCTGGAAAACAGAAACAAAAATTCAATGAAATATCGCCACAAATTTATGTGAAAAACTAGTGTTGGAGTGTTAGTTTCTGAGTCAATAGAGTCATTATCATTAGTTTCTGAGTCAAAAACAAAGCACAACTTTGCTTCTGGAAAGAAGGGTATGAAAACTTGTTGTCTTAAAGCACCTACAGTCATTTATGTTTTTGTTTCCCTGAGTTGAAGGTTCATTTCTTATCCTATAACGTGCAGTTTACAGAAGTGACATACAAGGTGATTATCAAGGGGATGACTACTTCTGTGGAGAAGGATATACTGAATGGGATAACCGGTTCAGTGAATCCAGGGGAGGTTTTGGCCCTTATGGGACCGTCGGGAAGTGGGAAAACAACACTCCTGAATCTTCTTGGCGGCAGGCTGATACAGGCTACTGTTGGTGGTTCTATTACGTACAATGATCAACCATATTCCAAGTTCTTAAAAAGCAAGTAAGAATCTTCTACACTTTGGTAACGACTAAAATCAACGATATATGCAGATATGTTAACTTGTAATAGAAATCAAAATCAGAATAACATGAAATGTATGACAGGATAGGATTTGTGACTCAAGACGATGTCCTGTTTCCTCACCTAACAGTCAAAGAAACATTGCGATATGCAGCCCTCCTTCGACTGCCAAAGATGTTGACGAAACAGCAGAAGGAAAAACGAGCCATAGATGTAACCTATGAGCTAGGTCTGGAGAGGTAAATTTTGTTTCCCCTCACTTATATTTCAATCCTGGAATAACTGGTAATCATTTGGCGGTAAATGGCAGTAAACTGTTCACAGGCAGCATAAAAACAGGTATAATTTTGATATAAGAGGGTCATAGCAAGCATAATGTTGTCTTTCTTCATTTCCAACAACTCATTAGCGAGAAAATATTGATGTCTATAGGTGCCAAGACACTATGATTGGTGGCTCATTTGTCCGCGGAGTGTCGGGTGGGGAGAGAAGGAGGGTTTGCATAGGCAACGAGATCATAATCAACCCTTCCCTTTTGTTTCTTGATGAACCAACCTCCGGCTTGGATTCTACAACAGCCTTAAAGATTGTTAAAATGTTACAAGACATTGCCGAGGTTTGAAACCCTGAGCTATATTTTCTTTCTCTATTTACATTCGATCTTATCATAAGATTTTTCCGGCCATCTAAGTTGATTCGCTACGACTGCAAAATCTATTTTGGAAAACTAAGCACATTTTGACATAAAACCTACGGAGCATATTCACAAAAAAGGCAAAAGGGAAAAAGAGTAAAAGTTTGCTCCATTTCAGGCTGGCAAAACTGTAGTGACGACAATCCACCAGCCGTCAAGCAGGCTCTTTCACAAATTCGACAAATTGATCCTTATTGGAAAAGGAAGTTTGCTCTATTTCGGAAAAGCATCAGAAGCAATGGTCTATTTTTCATCGATTGGATGTTCTCCTCTAATTCCCATGAACCCAGCAGAGTTCTTGCTTGACCTTGCAAACGGGAACCTAAATGACGTTTCTGTACCATCAGAACTACAAGATAGAGTGCAAATGCAGAATTCAGAACACGACACAACAAATGGGAAGCCATCTCCAGTAGTTGTTCATGAGGTAAAGTTTACAGTTTCTTGTAATGGCAAAGTTGATGTACAAACTTCTATGATCTAACATCTAAATATAAAAGCAGTATCTTGTGGCAGCCTACGAGACAAGAATTGCTGAAATAGAGAAGAAGAAACTTATGGTTCCTATTCCCCCTGATGGAGAAATAAAGTCAAAAGTGTCATTCCCAAAACGACAATGGGGGGCAGGCTGGTGGGAACAATATTCCATATTGTTCAGAAGAGGAATTAAAGAACGACGACATGACTATTTTAGTTGGTTGAGGATCACTCAAGTTCTGTCTACAGCAGTCATCTTGGGATTACTCTGGTGGCAGTCGGACAGTAAGAGCGCCAAAGGTCTGCAAGATCAAGTAAGTCATTGTTTTGTTGAAGTATATAAGATGATTAAAGAGTCTTAAAGATACACATTTTCTTACTAAATCAACAACATTTGTGGCTTTCACCCCGTTACCTTTCTATTCAATGCCATTATAGACCATTCATTTCAAACTAAATTATCAAAAACTAGTCAGTTTTATGCATGCAAGGGCTTCTCCCTGGATTCTTTTGTTTCTCCATCTCTGATCATCTTTCCTAATAATGCAGTTAGCTATTAGCCACTAAAGTATGTTAGGAAAATGTAATATATAGTAAAGGGTAAAAAGAGCAAACAGTCTTTACTGGGAACTTGAGTAAGGAGTAGTTATTTTGGGGGTTTTCTAGATCGAGCAATTCTCTTACGTTTTAATTTTGATACAAGCTACTCATGTAAAGCAGAAAACTAAAATGTTCGATGGATGCAAGTGCTATTGTGCACAATTATCTTAAGAAAAACCTAGCTAGAAACTAACCTTCCTTCATTGCAGGCGGGGCTGCTTTTCTTCATCGCTGTCTTCTGGTCATTCTTTCCCATCTTCACTGCAATCTTCACATTTCCACAAGAACGAGCCATGCTGAGTAAGGAAAGAGCAGCTGACATGTATAGACTAAGTGCATATTTTCTGGCTAGAACTACAAGCGACCTTCCACTTGATCTGTTTCTACCAGTACTTTTCCTTCTTGTTGTCTACTTCATGGCAGGCTTGAGAATGAGTGCTGACGCCTTTTTTCTAAGCATGCTTACAGTTTTACTCAGCATTGTCGCAGCTCAGGTATGCCCCTTTATAACTGCTCATAAGAAGAACCATAAACATTATACCTTGATAATGTATTCAACTGAGGCTGGCTGCTGCAACAGGGACTTGGACTAGCTATTGGCGCTACATTAATGGACTTAAAAAAGGCAACCACTTTGGCTTCAGTAACAATAATGACCTTCATGCTTGCTGGTGGTTACTTCGTAAATGTAAGCATGCAGAATCTCCCTGAAATTAGATTTCACAAAACTATCAGACAGATTCATCATGAATGTCGAACCCACAGTATAGTTTATTTCAGTAACAATCCTTCACAATAAAGTAACCATGGTTTTCAATGTTGCAGAAAATGCCAGTTTTCATTTCGTGGATCCGCTACATGTCTTTCAACTATCATACTTACAAGCTTCTTCTCAAGATTCAGTATGAACACATCTCACCCACAGTCAACGGAATGAGAACAAACTGCGGTTTAACGGAAGTCAGTGCATTGGTAGCAATGGTTTTTGGCTACCGCTTCTTAGCATACCTTTCTCTGAGGAGAATGAAGCTCCACTCAGGAGTTTAGAGAATTACAATTTTTAAAGGGAACATAAATCTGGACGCGTCGCTTCCACATTTTGCTACAGGGAGCACTGTACTGATAAGGCATGAGTTCCAGGGTTAAAAACTGAAATTAGCAATGACAACACATCCAGGTCTTTTTTGCTTTCCACATGTAAGAATTTTTCAGTACATCCCATGTACCAGGCACCGGCGTCAACAGAATATCATATCATAGACATGCATGTAGATTTTTCTGTGTGGAGAATTCTACAAAATAATTTCCTGGGTGAAAATAATAATGTTATTCTGAGATAAACTGATGGAATCTGGATTACTTAGCAAGAGATTGGATAGGTTGTATGCAAATTTATGAGCAATTTAAAGATTCTAACTTATTTGCCTCAAAAAAGTTTTAGCAGCAAACAAAGCTCAAGAGATGTGATTTCTCAATCAACTTTTGATCCTAATACCGTGATATATACTAACCAAGATTACTAATTCAAATACAATAATGCCAGATACTTAAGAGACACGAAACTTTTACATGATAAACATCCCAAAAAAACCACATGACCAACTCCAATGCGAAAACAAAGTATCAAGAAAGAAAGAAAAACTAAAACAGATACAAAGAACAAAGACTTGGACTACAACAAAACTCAGTCCAATGAATATTTTGCCAAGATCGCCTCTGATCTTGCTACCAACACTTAAGTCTAAAACACTGTTTTTGCTTCCTCAATAATTCTGTTGAGGCAAAAGTCTATTGTTCTTGCTTTATCACAAGAGACACAAGTTAGTTTTATCAACCACCCTGAAGCAGAAGCTCTTCCTCTTGATCTATCATGCGAGGCACCAACTTGTCATCTCAATTTTTTTTCAAATAGCAAACTAAGACATTAATATGGGTGCAGAATTACACCTCTACAAGATTCAGTGATCGTATTTTCAAAAATCATAGGATGATATAGCTGCTCTAAGGTAAAAATAACTCATAACGTACAAGATAGCTACAAACCTCTCAAATTAGAAGAATTCTGTCAGTATGCCTCTTGTCTCTCAAAGGTTTTCTATGCACATGGTCCAAAAATAATAAATAGATAAATAATTCAGCTGATTTTTATTGATCAATGGAACTATGGAATTGTACCCTCAATCAATTGATGTTGCTCAACCAATTGAAATATCACAAAGACCACTTCAACTTTTTGTACGCTTTAATTACAATAGGAAGTATAGAAGATTATCTAGTGAGAAAAATCTTAATATCCAGGTGCTGCAAAATTCCTTGGCTTTACCAGCAAGGCAACTTCCTAAGGAAAACAGAGTGATTTTATCTATGTGTCTCAAATAGCTAATGGTAAGAGCTATATTCAGGAAGCAACAAGGTTTCTCCTGCCTAACAGTCATGCCGCGTCATCGTACTTTCCATAGGATATGTCATGCCAACTTCCTTAACCAACCAAGTAATCTAAGGAGAGCACTATCCAATACAGGGGACTTCTTCTCAAGCCCTGCAAGAGAAAAAAAGAAATTAGCAATTTGAAATCACAAGTTAGAAGACAACTGACCGTTAATTATCAAGATAAACTGGCATCTTCTATCCTTACAGCACCTTAAGGCAATGCATTTTCTAAAATGATATCAATCAGAAAATCTATTAGAGGAATTAACAATATCCAATTCAGACTACAATATGCACATATCTCAATTTACTTTTCCTTCTTACAAAATCAAGATTTCAAAGATGATCAAAAGAATTATTTCCAGCTGAAGTTAAGTCCAAACAACATTGGAAGAATGCCTCTTACCAATATCAGCAGCTACTCGATGAGCACACATTACTCCAGAAAAAGCAACAGATATAACACCTTGTCCCGGAAAGCAGCTATCTCCAACACAGTAAAGACCATCTACCCCCTACGAATTTCATTATTGTAAAACAATGTTCATTAGTTGGTTCCAGACAGTAAAACTACAAAATACCAGAACATAATTACTATTGAATTTACTGTTGTATTAAACGGCATCCCTAACAAGCCCTTGGGTGTTCTGCGAGGCTTTGGCCCGAATGTACATTTATCACGAGCTAGGTACCGCCTGTGTGTCTTTGGTGTTCCAACCTGCCATTGTTCAAAAATTTTCTAAGTTGGTAGACAAAATATATTAGAAATTAAAAATTAAGAACAATATATAGAGATCTTAGATGATAAGTTTTACCAGCCCAACCAGGGCCCAAGCAGATCCAATTCAGGCCAGTTTGCCCCAATAACTAATGGTAATATAGAGTTTATGGGAGTTTATTAAGGTTGACGAGTGGCCGGCGATAAATTGGTGTCCAAAATTGTCACGTTACTATTTAGTATGTGGGCATGAATCATACCTCCTGAAAAACAATGGATTACTTAAGCCCTGGAAAAAGTTTCTTCTGCAATCTACTGATTATTTCATCTGCCACAAGTTCCTTCTTAGCATCATAGTCTTTTTGAGGCATTCCCTAATACAGTAAAAAAGCACCTCAGATTTCATTTTAAATTCATAAAACATATCCAATACTCCAGAGCACAATGTTCGAATGAGAGCTGGAAAAAGAGAATAAAGGTGATCTGATGTAATTTCAAAATTTATTTGTAGTATTCAACTTACCTCCCAGTCCTCTATGGAAGAAGTTGTAAATATATGAAAAATATGGCAGCCCTCAGGAGCCAATGATGAATCAAGAACTGTTGGAATGCTTAAAAATATACTTCCATAAGGCTCCTCTAACCGTTTCCAGTCATCCTATGAAACCGTGGAAGCAAACAGTTTGCACATATTATATAAATGACCTCTCACAGCTGCTAAGGAAATAAAACTTATTGAAAAACTATAAACAGAAAACAAAATACCTCAAGCACAAAATGGTGGCAATCTGTACCAGGTGGCAGAACCTCAGCTTTAACACCCATGTGAATGGAAAGAAATGACGGAGCCTTGACATAAACTTTCTGAAAATTTTCTTCTTCTTTTGAAAGTTTTTCTCCTTTTAATAGCTTCCCTGCAAAACCATGTATTAAAATTTAATCATTTCCGTGAAAATTGAAGAAAATAGTGATAAACCAAAAGATCACCAAGACCTACCAAATGTATCCCATCTAGTAGCATTGGATATAATTGTTTTAGCAAAAAACTCCCTTCCATCTGAGAGCCTTACTCCAATCTACAAAATTCGCACAAAACTAACATAAAAGTTAAAACTACCAGTTGTATTAAGCATACAAATTAATGATAAGTATAGTCTAACTTACAGCTTTTCCGTGCTCAAGAATAATTCTAGTTACATTTGCCTTGTAGAGCATTTCACTGCCCTTATCAGCCAGGCCATTTGCTAATGCCTTTGCAATTCCACCAACAGGATAGTTATTCCCCCCGAAATGTCAGTCACATAGAACCTGGTGCAAACTATATGTAAAAGACAATATGAATAATGGCAAGAAAGCTTAAAAGCTTGTCAAACAGCTTACCATGCTAGCATTGATCATTGGTGTCCGTAAAGCATTTACTGTGCTCACTATAAAGCACTGCAGAAAAACAACATATAAAATTTCCACTGAGATTGGAGGACAGTCTTACGTAGTTCCCAAATTCAATAAAGTTACCGTAAAGGGATTGACTTTGTCACACCTCTGCATCTATGAAAGACAACAACTCGGGATCCTTTATGTACTTTCGTGCTATGTCTCCAGCATTTTGGGGAAGATAATAGGCTGCCGAGCATAGCAACATCAGTTTAGATAAGTCCGAGAGAAGAATATTATAGGTGTTTTCCCTTTGTTTTCAACAGTATTTTCACTTGTTGAAGCGATAATTAAATACTTATAGCAAAAAAAAATTACTATCAAGCAAATTATTGCTAATTTAGATATTGCAGATAGTGCCAGGAAATATAATTTCAAACCAGTATATATATGATCTTTAAGACTATTCAGGAGTATGGAACACAATTTCACATAAGTAATTCATTTTACTCGGAAGACAAAATTATTACCGAGTGTCAAGCATTCAAGAGGCTTTCGAAAGAACTGTCCAAAAAGGTAAATTGGCTCTTCAAGTGACTTCAGTTCCAATGAGTTCAAAGCATTGAAGATCTGCCCAATATGTACAAAAATTCATAAAGTTATGAATTACAAGCAAAGGCTAAAACAACAATAGAAAGTTAAGATCACCTCAATCAGAACAGACCTTCCAACATTTGCCGTAAAATGTGGAGATTCCTTCCTTTTCATGAGGAAATTTACTGGTAACTTCTGCAATGAAATCACCGTATTCTCTATGTACTCGAATGGATAGGTCATTGGGTAGGTGGAAATGGACTGTGGTTGGATCAGGTATCACCTCCATCTCACAACCAACAGCTGCCAGTGCTTGGGTTATCAAATTTAGATTGCCCTGACCAAAACAAAGGCACACATCAACTCTAAAGACTTTAAAGAGACTAACAACACAAGAAAGGACATGATAAGTAAAAGGAGTATACTTCAGGTCTAAAAAATTAATTTAAAAGAATATCATGCAAATTCAGCATTTCAGCTGTCAAGTATATATGGAAGCAACCTTTGACCTGTACTCAGAGTTTTTGATCAATGAACCAAGCCACTTCTCCATCTAATTATTCAGTTTTTTGAGTGATGCACATTTTATGAGTACTTAAAGGAGGATTATATCAATAAGATCAAAGGCCCCAATTCACAACTATATAATTATAATTTGTTCATTAGTTGATAATGTCTAACATTTCAAAGAGATCACATTCAATTTACGTATGATCTTGTTGACTTTGGTTATAATTCTCTCACATTTCCAATATACATTCTAGCATTCAACTACCTCGAAACTAATCAAAATCATACATACCACAATTCGTTCAAACTTAACTACTACCCATAAACAACAAGCAGAAAAAGTAACAAACAGGAAAACTGCAAATGATCACAAAACACTGACCTTATCACTGAATCCAAACATAACAGAAGAACCAACATCAAAAGTATAACCATCTCTCTCATAATACCCAGAGCTTCCACCAGGAATCACATATTTCTCCAACGCCAAAACCCTGGCTCCCTTAACCGCCAGCTGTGTAGCTGCAACCAATCCCCCAATTCCTGACCCTACAACAATGGCATCATAATAATTATCCCCTTCTCTCACTCCTCCATTTCCCTCTATCTCCACCAAATTATCTGCACTCAACACTGATTTTGCCCTCAAAACAAAATCCCCATTCCTCTTACTCCCTAACTTGTTATCATTGAAATTTGAGGTTTTAAATGGATACCCAGATAAAAGACTGGTTTTCACATTTCTGGGTTTGAATAGTTTCGTGCAACTGAGCTTGCAATCACTGAAAGCTCCTGTTTTGAAGTTGCAGAGCCTGCAACAACTCAAATTCAAGGTTCTTCCACTGTCAAAGGACTGAACTTTGTGAACTTGATGACTTAAAGCAGAAAACTCTGATGTATTTTCGTTAATAAGTGGAGAATTGAAGCTTAATTCTGGTATGGACAGAGATGAAGAGATGAACATCTTTTTGCTTCTGGGTTAGGTGAGAAGTAAAAGTTTGAGGATTACTGTTGGTTTTGGCCATGGAATTTATACATACGGTCCGTGATTCCAGGCCATTCATTCTTAGCATGAAAGAGATGACAGACAGAAAAAAATTAAGAGGAAACGGAAATGTTATTACAAAGTTTTGGACGAATTTGAATAATTTTTTTTTTTTTTGGGTTGGTTGCAGTCGGCCATTGATGTAATTTGTCATAGTTATTCTACAACCATGAGTTAAGCGAACTACTAAGAAAATCTGTGTCATGCTCATTTGTAACGACCTAATTTTAGGTTCGGGAAATCACAAAAATAATCTAATTTTAGGTTTGAACCAAATTACGAAAATAACCTTATTTTACATTATTTATATCTATGATCAACTATAAATCATTCTTATCAAACTAATTTCAAATAATTTTATTTTTATGAACACTTAATACTTAAATAAAATATAAAATAATATATAAATATTAGTAAATATTAATTTAAATAATAAAAGTTATTATATTTCAATAGTTAGTATATTATTAAGTCACTTAAGTGAATTAAGTTAGAATCTCGATAATCATATTTTTTATTTTATTTATTTTAAAAATAAAAATACAATACAATTTATTTTATATTTATTTATTTTACTTTAAATATATTATAATATTTGTTAACTATTTTCTTAAATATACATTATTTACTTTACTTTAAATATACCATGTTAATATATTATTTATTAACTATTTTTTTAATATACATAATAAATAACAAGTGATGAAATTAAATTTATTTATATTAAATTTTACTATAATAAAATTTACATAAAATTATAAATTTAAAAAATAAATTAATTAAAAGACAAAAAAAGTTGGCCCTTCGTGCCAAAAAAATTAAAAAGAAAAAAAAAATTGGCTAGTGCACAAATGCTTAGGCCAATTTTTTTTTTTTTTTTTGTCTCCTAATTTTTTATTTTTTTATTTTTAAATATACATAATAAATAATAAGTGATAAAATTAAAAATAAGAAAATTTTTCATAAATTTGTTAATAAAAAATATTTTA
>JAXCLQ010035091.1:1396-17477 GCA_035584115.1 Cedrela odorata | reverse complement strand
CCCACAGCAAATCAAAGAACATAGGTTAATAAACCCAAAATGTATACATGGGTGAGAGTATCTTTTAACATAAATTCACATACAAATTTTGGTGCAATTTAACGATAAATATAATTATATAGTTGACATCATTAAAATAGTTCAAAAATTGTGTTATCATTTTAAATAAAATAAAATAAAATAATAAACTATTATTGTTCTACACAAGTGTATTTATATATCATTCTCCTTTGACATGCAATCAAAATATTGATGAAGTCTCAGTTTTTATGCAACCTAACTTTGAAATTGTTTTGGCGTGAAGCCCAATTTTAAATGAAGAAATATTAAATGAATCAAGTTTTAATATTTGAAAATTCGTCAATTCACTACATTATAACACTGCCATTGAATGATCATTAAGCTATATGCTAGTTTTCTGTCTACAGAAGTGAAACAAACACCACAGATGGCAGAAATATCACCAGGCTGACATTGTCATACCACGTTCACGATTGTATCCCGAGTCGAGTATTAAATTAAGATGTTTAGGAATTCACCAGAGGCCAACATTAAAAAAGTTTGTACCAAAAGACTTAAACCTTAAAAAGTTTATACTTCTGAGGCAAGATAAAATTGCACCATGAGCGGAAAAATAAAATATCCAACAAACTGATTTTCCAATGTGCTAACCAATATTTCATGGAACTCATCCAACACGTGCTTAAAAACCTCATCTAAAGACAGAGATGAAGAAGCTGACTTCTGGTCCTTGCATCCTCAAATGTCCATTGGAGCTATATCCGGTTCTGCAGTAGCACCTTGGTCAGTTGCACCACCCTGTTGTGCAGCTGCACCTCCTTCTGCAGCACTATCTGGTTCAGCAGTGGGAGCCTCTTCACCTCCTGCAATCTCAAATGAATCAATCAACTTTTGTACGGTTTCCTGATCTAAAATATGGAATGCCTCTCCAGCTCCTACAACTGCCACTGTACAAATAGAACTCTTTAATGTTTCTCCTTGCAAGGTTTCCCTTATTGCCATGAGAGCATCCTTGATCAGATCTTCCCTTGAAGAATCCGTAAAGTTCTTAAACCTGCGTTCCAAGTATGTTTTTGCAGCTTGAGATCGGGATCCAATGGCAAATGCCTGATACTCAAAGTAGTTCCCACTTGGACAGTTGTAGTAAAGGTGGGCTCCGGTTTCATCCAAGCCAGCTACCAGCAGGCCAACACCATAAGGCCGTTTCCATGAGCGTTGGGTGCAGACCTGTCACCCAAATATTTATCATAACTACAGATGAAATTCATAGTAAGTTGCTTTTCCTTTCTCCCCCTCTTTTAGTGCTCACACAAACATGGTCATTACAATAATGAAAGAAAGTCTAAAGAGCAATGTTTGAAAAGTGTCCAACAAAATTGACATTTGTTAAGGAACTGAGTAAGCGCCACACAAGAGCCTTGTGTCACTGATGCCATATTCAGGAGACACAAGAAATAAATATACTATCACTAAGAATAAACAAATAATGCCACTAATTTAATCTTACCATTACTTTAAAGCCATCCACTCAATATTTTGAGACTTTCCTTAGGACATCTAAAAGCTGAAGGCCAATATTTTCATCAACTGATGCTACACACCCTATTCCCACCCCACCGCCAAATGCAAAGTAAAGAAATTCTCCCTCCGAGGTTGGTGTGAGGGGACATCGATCCCTTGACCTCTTGCTTCCACAAAAAGAAGTCAAACCAACTAGGCTATCCCCTTGGGTACTTATTCAACTAATGCTGACATTTAAAAGTTCTACAAAATTTGAAATGATTCATGCAGACAATTAACACTTCGAGAATGAGGAAAAGTACACTTTATTATTCTTAATTAAGAGCTGGTATAGCAAGGCAACCAATAACAATATACAAATATGTATAAGTGTGTCAAGGGAGTGAAGGGAGGGGTTTCAACATGATGCAATCACATGCTAACACTATAATGGAAGAATATGCACATGTCTTAACAGAAGAAGACAACCTACAGCAAAATTTAAGTGGAAAAAGGAAAAAATAAACCATCAATATGTAACAACCAAACAGCACTAGATAATAACTAAATCACGATCGCATACTTCCTACACATTATACAAATAGCTCACAAACTCTTCAAAGATCAACTGGTAGGACATTCATAGTTCATTTTCTTTTTCCAAGGCCTTCTTAGGAAGCACTCTTTGACTGTTAGTTTGAAGCCAGGGTTCAGAGCTGGAAGAGAAAATAAAGGCACTATTTGCACCAACTTATTGCCGAGACACATGCATTTTGGAAAACTAACATGAAGTGCCCATTGCTTAGTGAATGCAAACTAGTTTGAAGGGAGACAATAAGAGGGAGGAATGGGGGGATTGGCTGAGAGTGAGAGAGAATCGGACAAGGAAGAGGGCAGCCAATTACGAAATAAGCAACATGGAGAAATACTTCTAAAATTCAGAGGGAGTGGTATTGTGGGTATGATAGGCCCTTTCCTCCAATCTCAACCCAAAATTTCACTAACCTCAAAAAACATCCACTTGAGTAAACTTGTCTTTTCTATGTTAATTCTCAGAAATCAAAAACCGATCAGGAAAATATGAGGTCATTTTCTGAAATATATGCTAAATGAATAGATATTTGGATGTTGAAGTTCTAATCCACAACTCAACTGCAGAAAATAATTTTTGATTTCTACAATAAAATCCTTCCTAATCACTCAACTAGGGGATTATAAAGCTAAAGTTCCAAAATGGTCTGTCCTAACAGTCTAAACATAGACTACATTTAATATAGACGGGTTCAGCATGTTATAAAGTGATATAATTCAGCTCCTAATAAGAAAACTGCAGTCAGTCACTCTTTACCGGTATCAACACCATCATAGAAAACAAAACCCAAATGGGAAAAAAAACCCATTCTTAGTATTTATCATGAAATACCAGAGTCAAGCCAGTGTCATCCCAAGTTTGAGCAATCAGCCATAATAAAATTCTATAGCAGTCATTTGCTAAGTCAAACTCAACCATAGGACAACATTCTCTGTCTCTAAACCTACTTACCATCTGTTTAAGACAATCCATATGACCTGAAGCTTATTATTGTTAATCATTTAAAAAAATATTGTGAATATTATGCTCACAATGAATGACAAGCAAAACAATTGTCAAATCTTGGCTCAAACAATTGGTGATATCACAAGTAAAATAATCCTGAATTCCATTGACAGATAATGCAGAGAATGTAAGTGAAGAAACATGAATACAAGCACGAGCTAAAGTGGCATCTAGTAGAAAAAGAAATTCCTCGACTAATACTCAGGAACAAAACGAGGATTATTATTTGTTCGATCCACATTGTAATTACTTCAACCAAATTACATAAAAGAGTTAAACTTTAAAGAGAAAATGAAAAAGAAAATAAATTCAATTGACACGAACAGACACCTTCATAAAATCCTGAACTTTAACCAACCAATTTGGAAAATTCCTAAGCTAAAATCCTACTCTCTTCAACTGACACAATTTTATATCAAAACGATTCAACAAACTCAATTCAACTTAAAAAAAAAAAAATAGGGTTTTCAAAGTGACGGACCTGAGCCTTGTCGGCGAGCTGGACCACAAGGCGGCCAACGGGAAGTGGTGACTCGTAAGTAAAACTGTAGTTAATGCACTCAGAACGCATGTAACGAGACAGGACACGACCGTCGGCGGTGAGACCAGCGATTGCGACGCCGATGTGATCGTCGACCTTGAAGATCTTCTTCTGGTGAGATGAAAGCTCGGAGTTGGCCTTGTTAACGCAGCCCAAGACCACGTGGGTCTTAGATCGAAGGCCAATTGCTGCGGACCCTTGTTTGACCGCCTCCATCGCGTACTCCACCTGAAACAATCGGCCCGCTGGGCTCCATGTCGTCACGTCCGTATCGTACTGGTTCCTGAACATTTTTAGGGTTTAATCTCTACAACACCGTCTTAATTTCACAAAGACAATAGCACTGAACCAAATCTCTCTGCGTTTTGTTTTCGTGCCAAGAGTGAAAGGAAAAGGTAATGGAGGGATATAAAGCCCTTTTCTTTTTCTTCAAGGCAGAGACGCAGCACAGATTTTGGACTGAGGTCACTCACTTGAGAGGTGCGGTGACTTTGTGTATTCTGTAGTACATTGAAGCGCAAGTACTGGTCAACAAATCTGCAAACGGAAAATGGGCCGGTCGGGCCCACGAAAATGGAGGTTAAACTGGCCAGGTCGGGCCTGTATTGTTCATAGTTTGACCCTATATAAAAGAAGCAGCCCAGCCCATAAAGCTTGACTCACGAGAATCTAAATAAACTCGTTAAAAATTTTAAAATAATTTAATTAATATTATAAATAAAAATTAATTTAAAATAAAATAATAAAAATTATTTAATATATAAATAGATTAAATGAGTTAAATTATTTAATATTTATTTATAAAATATAAACTTATAATATAATAAATAAATTCGCCAACCCACAAACCCTTACTTCCGACCCGACTCGGGGTCACAATAAACCGGAACTGGGTTAAATAATCCGGCCCGATCCGACCCGATATTTTTCCCTCTCTTTATACACTATAGCATTAACTTGGGGTTAGGGTAAACCATAAGTGGGCCGTCTTTGGTAGCCCATGTTGTCACTTCTTTGGGTCATAATAATGAATTTGGGCTTGGCTTTGCTCTTTAATAATTTTATTGGATTTGGACTCATAACATGTCAGTAGGCCCAAAATGGAAAATCAAATCTCCTTGCTGTTAACATAAATATATTTTATTATAATAATAACATGTTTATTTTTTTTGTTTATTCTAAATTTTATAGCCGAATGAATATGCTACTTGTTTTATATTAACTTATATTTTATTTGGTATTAAGGTGTGACGAGTATATTTCATTTATTATTAAGATGTGGTGAGTAAATTTCATTTAGTATTAAACGTGATGAAATGCAGTTCTAAGATGCAATAAAATGTAGTAAATTCCGGTTGCTATCAAATAAATACATTAAATGATAAATATTAATATAAAAATAAGTAAATTACATTAAAAATAAATATTATGAGATATATTTTTAATTTTATTTTTCAAATTAAATAAAATCAATGTCATTTCAAACAAATCCTTACGGTAAAACACCAATAAAATTGATTATCTCAACAGATGATATACAAACGAAAGCATATTGCGGTTGGTCTAACGTCTCTTTTTGTTTTCCCTGTATGGGCTAACACGACTAGATTTTAGCAGATGCTCTGTTCCTACATCTACAACAAACAAGGTGAAGAAAGTTAGCTGGCCAGCGCGGCCACATCAAAAGGTTAAAGCTTTCAAAGCTTCATCGGGTGGTTAAAGGCTGAATGAGCTGAGTTGTTAGTCACTAAGTTAAAAAGAAAGTCTCCTGAAGGATTAAAAAAGCAAAGGCCCATAAAGCACGACTGAAGATATATAGCTGCCCATGTATCTGCTTTATGCTTTCGATCTTGAATTTCTTTGTGGGTATTATTAGATTCACCAGTCATTAGTTCAAAATTGCTCTGATTGCTTGCACACAAAAGCTAGTCTCTTCTTGGATCATATATGCTGTTAAAAGTTTTCTGCAGTTAAAAGTTTTGGATCATATTAGATTCAACAGTCATAATATAAAAGTTTCCAACGTACACTTGATGGCTAGCTAGTTTGCAGTTAAAATTTTCACATTACATATTTACCAAGCTTTTTTTTATAAAGGTTTGTCTCATAATTACATAGAAGTATTTTATATTGTGGGTAGACTGTTTGTTGTCGATTTAAAAGATTAGTTTGTTAAGTAATATTACCTACTCGATCTTATAAATTTAATATCAATTAATATTTTATTATTTGTAAAATATCTATATAATAAAATCGATTAATATTTTATTGGATGGAAAATGTGACACTTATCACCAAGCGGCTAGCTCATTGCAGCTCATGCATTGCTGCCAGCAGGTTTACAATCACCCTGCAAGGAAACAACTACTGAACTGATCATTAGTATTAAGAAGTGTTTGTGCTTGTTACTGACTGTTCAGCTTCAGCAAGAGGTAGAAGAATTAACCAATGAAAATGGGCTAATTTATGTGTCACATTGAATCGGTTAGCTGAACAATCATATGGTGGGTACCAAGAAAGTGACCAGGAAATACATGAAAAGACGAGGCTATAATTTTGCGGGTCCTAGGCCTAGGCAAAGTGAACGTTGTGTTCTGTGCCTATTTCTAAAGTTCTGTGTCTATTTCTAAATATATTCGGCAACAAAATCATAAAAGAGAATTGTATTATTTAATACCCTTTTCAAATCATAAAGATAAAATTTCCAACTCCAACGTGAAAAGCCATTAATTATTCTGTACTTTACTAAAAACAGTACCAAGGCCTCAGCTCCTCTCTAATACTTGCATCAGGCAATCACCAGACTAAGACGAGAACTGTTAGAAATATATAGAAAGGAATTTATAGTTAAGCAGATTACCTCGTATCATATCAGAAAATAACTTTAAATTTTATTTTTAATTTAACAGATAATTCTCAACCTCAGGATTATATCAATAAATAACCTTCTACCCCATATCATATCAGCAGATGACTTAAGATCTCGTTCCATTTCAAGTTCTAAATTTTATTGCGAAATGACAAGTTCAAAGTTCACAACTGGAGGCAGCAAGGGGATGTTACATTGGAACTGAGTACTGATACCAAAACGGCATGATTTCAAATCCATAATTTAAGGAACGGATAACATATGCAACACTGGATTAGCAAGGTTCAGCTAATTGTCTAAGCATGGTGGGGACCCGGTTTTCCCTGGTTGAGCATTACTCTCCTCTGTTTTATCTCTGTCCCAGGTGAGGAAACTCGGTTTCAAAGTTCAAATAATTGTCCCGAAGAAAATCTTATGGTATAAATTTCCTTATTATAAAAGGAGCTTAGTGAATTTCTAAAATTAATAAATAAATTGGAGGACCTTCACTACTTTCACGTGTGGCTCATCCTTTCGACTATACTACAACGAGCGACAGCTGTAAATTTAAAATGCTTGCTCACTAATCACCACAATTCTTAATTCCTAAAAGATCCCTAATTTGTACTGTAATGTCTGAAATGTCCCTATTGTGGGGCCATGTCGGCATCGATGATTGGTGACAGCTGGACATCGAAAAAACATTTGGCTAAACGACAACAGAGAAGACAATTTTTTTCGAT
Organism: Cedrela odorata; assembly: GCA_035584115.1. NCBI lineage: Eukaryota > Viridiplantae > Streptophyta > Magnoliopsida > Sapindales > Meliaceae > Cedrela > Cedrela odorata. The sequence goes on along the minus strand of JAXCLQ010035091.1, from coordinate 10,227 downwards.
TGAAGTGATTGCCAAGCTCATATCTCACTGTTACCGGCTTTGCCGGTCATCCTTTCTCTGTCAGCTAGTCAGTCATCGGCCGATCTTTTACCATGAGCATCAACGTAGAAAATCGCCAATTCTGCACCCCGTTCCCTTAGTAACGTACGCTGACAACAGTATTTGCTGTAAAATCTTATTTTTGTTATTTTCATTTTCTCGTATCGCTCTCATTTTCTCGGATTTTTCTTCTTCCTCTCTCCTCCGTGAGTTTGACTCCGCAGAGGAAAGAACACGTTTAAAGATAAGGAGGAAGAAGAAAATACAACCAAAATACAAGAAGGAAAAAGAAAATCTGAAATGGAGTACCAGAAAGTCTCCTCTGCTCCTTACTCTAAGAAACTCATGAATGGCCGTAGCTTCAGTGGAACGAACATATACGACGGCGTTTTCAGCAGTCCTATGAAGGTTGGCTCTCGCGTAGAAGAAGATTTCGGTGAGATATTCGGTGGCGCTAATGGTTCTTCGATTCCGATTCTTGATGTTCCTGAGTTGAATGAGAGAAAGATTTCTGCTGACATTAACAGCTCCAAGCTTGATTACTCAAAGATTTTTGGAGGCTTTGGAGAGTTTGATTTTGCGGTTTCGCACGAAGAGATTTCTGTGAAATCAAAGAAAAGAGACAGTTCCATTAAAGAGGCTCGGTAAGTTGTAACTTCAATTACTTATTTTGCTGGTTGATAGTAGTTTGTCTATGGGCGTGTTTGGTTGTTGGAATATTTATGTTTTTTTTTTCTTTTTTCTTCTTCTTTGGAGGCTTTCACTGATGATAGACAACTCATCTGAAAATGAGTTGTTTAGTTGAGTTTAAAATGGAAATGGTTTCTAAAAGTGAAAACAATGAAGTGATATTGCCTTTTCTTCATAAAAAAAATGAAAACTTGAAAACCTGCTTCGCGGGGCATGAGCTTTGACATGAAATCTTTAAAAGAACTCAAGGTTTGAGTAGTAAAGAGGGCTTAGGTAGTTTGACGCTTGGTAGGAAAGTGCTTGCTCCTAAGCGGATATTGGGTTTTAGCAATTTCTGTAGTTACAAGAACTTGTAAATTGATGTGCCTTTCTCTTTCAATGTGATGTTTTATAGGACGCCGGCTAAGCCAGGATCACATCCTTCTAACTTTTCAGTGGAAAATAAAGTTTTGTCGCATGAAGCCTCTTATCAATCATTCGATGGTGCGAAGCAGTTCAAAACGTCTCATAATAAAGCCAACCAAGAAAGAAGAAATGGGACAACACATGTAACTCAGCTCCATGCTGATCCAGGCTATACTTGTTTAATCAATGAATTTGCTCCCTCACATACAACTGAAGGTGACAAGCCATTATCATCGGCATTAAATGGCATTCATCTTAATACTAATTTCAGTGGGGAGAAAATGGAAGGCAAACATAGCAGGAAAGCTTCATCAATCCACTCACCTGGTGGTGCTATCAAACAAGCTTCTAGGGATGGTGTTAAATTTCAAAATAAATTCAATCACAGTAGATCCAATTCAAATGATGTGTTCTTTGATGCATTTGAAATTGGCCTTAAGGCTCATCCTTCAAAAGTGCCACCGCCTTCAAGCCGATCAGACAGCTTAGGCAATAATAAGGGTGATTCTAAGACATCAATGGGTTCAAAGATTGGGGTTTCCGGTAGTCATACCACTGAAGGTGCTACTGGCTTTTGTTCACCACCTTATTTTGAGGAGGAAGTAGGCACAAATTCAGTTGCTGCTGCCTCTGCGGCTGCTGTGAAAAAGGCAATAGAGGAGGCGCAAGCTAAGATAAAAATAGCAAAAGAAATAATGGAAAGGAAAAAGAATGGTCTTCACAATCATGTGAAACTGGGATTTAATGATGGCCCAAAGGTTGAGTTGAGAAGAGAAAGTAAAATTACAGATCAAACAAACAAATTCAGAGAGGAGGAGTGGCAGAAATGCAGAAAAGGTGATGCTCCAATGCAAGTTTTTGCCGGGCTAGAAATGCAAAATGCAATGAAAGCAGGCCAAGAGGCCCCAGACTTCAGAGAAAAGGGTGACCTCCTTTTAGCCAAACAAGCTTCAGGTGGAACACATGGGGACGAAAACAATTCAACTCTAATGAATCATAAGCGAGAAGAAATGAAGGATCAGAAAGCAGAAAAATGGGGAGGCATTGTGACGAAATTGGTTCAATCAGTAAATGATTTTGAACTGAAAGAGAGATTTTTTACTATGAAAATGTTTGGGAAATCAGAAGAAAACGATAAGAAGCTAAAAGCTTTTGAAGAGACTCACAAACAGGAGGAGCTTGAAAAGAAGTTGAACGCAATACAAGGAGCTTCTGAGTTAAAAGAAGATGTACGCGACCCAAAGTCAGGTCAAGGGGTTTGCGATCAGGAAGAATATTTAACGAAATCAAGTGCTGGGCTGCTAGAGGAGAAAGAGGTGACATTTGAAACACCCCACAAGGTAGAAGCTTGTGAAAAGAAACAAAGAAGGCTGTGGGATTTGACTGGGAATAAGCTGGAAATGCAACTGAAGGACAATGAACATAGAAAAATGAGGATGGTAAAAGAGGAGCAGTTGTGGTTGGAAAATGAGAAGAAACAAAAGGACTTACTTGAACAAAAAGAAAGTGATATTAGATCTGAAGGTTTTCCTGAGTCAGAGAAGAATGAGGCGGCGCTAGAAGAGATTTTTGATCCTAAAGAAAATGGGAAAAGAGATGAAGCAACTTGTGAGAAGGTAGAATTTGAGGAGCAACAAAACGATTCTTGCAGGTTGGAAGAAAATGAAGGAGGGCTAGAAGATGTCCATGGTAGAAAAGATGCTGAGAACGCATCGGATAAAGCTCAGGAGCAGGAAGAAGTTGAGGTGACAATTGATGGTTTCCATGATGGGGAACAAGGTGGAAAGAAATTAGAAGAGGATTTAGAGTTTGGAGCAAAAGGGAAGCTTATAGAGGCTGAAGAAAATGACAAGAGACTAGAGGAGAGTTGTGAATGGGGGGAAACCGAAAAAATACAAAGAGAGATTGGTCAGAGAGAAGAAGATGAGAAGTTGAAAGTAACTCAAGAGGCTTGTGAGCACTTCAGGAACAATCTTGAGGTAGCTAATGATGTATGTACGCAGGATAAAACTGAGATTCTAAGTGAGACTCTGGAAACCTATGTACATGATGAAAATGATGAATATCTGGAGGTACCCATGCATGAAGAGAATGGTGGGCTTATGGAAGTATTTCAAGCTTCATTTGAATGCAAAGAGATGGAAACAGAGTCAAATGTAGTTGATTTGGCAAATGATGAGGAAGAAAAAAGGATACTTGAAGTTGAAATATCTGGCTTACCTCAAGTTACCCCACACAATGATATTCAGAAACAAGTGAAAGATACTACTAAAGCTCAGGCTCCTGAGCATAATAGGTTAAATATGGGAGTATCTGACACAGATGCATGGAAAAAGTCAAGTGACCAACACAAGAAGGAATCTGATACGTTCTGTAACATGGGTAACTATGTTGAAGAATTGACTTCTGAATCAGAAGAATACTTTGAGGATGTTGAGGAGGTTGAAGCTGCAATGAATCGGGGAGAAGATGAGATTAATTCTGAATTTTCCCATGAGGAGAGGTGGATTGACAATGGGGAGAATGTGGAAGCAACTCAAGAAGGAAAAGAGGAATCCACCGATACGAGGCACAATATCAAAACAAGTCAAAACACAGAACACAAGAAGGAGGATCATTCTGAAACCCTGAAAGCAGTAGGGAGGAAAGCTGAAGGTGGTACTACCATGCAGAAAGAAGTAGAGCTACTGAAAGGACATGAAAGAAAATTAGATGAAGCAAAAGAGAAGGAAAGGGAAAGAGAAAAGGAGAGAATAGCTGTTGAACGAGCAATCCGTGAAGCTCGTGAAAGGGCCTTTACTGAAGCCCAAGAAAGGGCTGCTGCGGAGAAAGCAAATGCGGAAGCACGTCGAAGGGCAATGGCTGAGGCCAGAGAAAGATCAGATAAGGCTTCTGCAGAGGTGAATGACAAGTCAGCAACAGACAAGACTTCTATAGAAGCCAGACTTAAAGCTGAGCGTGCTGCTGTGGAGAGAGCAACTGCAGAGGCAAGGGTGCGTGCCCTAGAAAAAGCAATGTCCGAGAAAGCTACCTTACAGGCAAGAAATCAGACTGTAAAACCCTCGGGTGCCTCTAGAGAAAATGGAATAGGACACAGCTCTGCTTCCAATGTGAGTTTTCCTACCCTTTGTTCCCATCACTCTTCCCATGTTTACTGACATTGCAAATTAACAGTTCATGAAATCTTCTGCAGGATTCACAGTATAAGGGCTCGGGCCCTAGCAGAAGTTCGGGATATTCTAATTCTTCTAACCACGATGGTATGCAACACTGTAAAGTGTTCACTATTGCATTTAATGTTATTGTTGTTTTATCAAGGAGATTAGACTGTACTTACCTGTTTGTTTCGGTGGAACGTTTTTGTTTGTTGCTTCATGTAGTTCCTCATTCTAGCAATAAAGCTGATAGAGTTAATGGTGAATCGGTTCAAAGGCACAAAGCTATATTGGAGAGTCATGAACGGATAGCTGAGCGTGCGGTATGCCTCCTGCTATTGTTATATGCGGATATGGCTTTTTGACTTGTACAGGTTGTATCATACATTATGGTCTTTTTCAGGCAAAAGCTCTTGCAGAGAAGAACATGCGAGATCAGCTTGCTCGGAAAGAACAAGCGGAGAGAAATGTAATTATCTAATCAAATATACTGGGGAAATTTTTGCAATTAATTAGAGGGCTTGAAACAATTTTCTTACTATTCTTGCTCTGTCATAATGACAGAGATTAGCAGGAGTTCTAGACGCTGAAGTCAAAAGATGGTCAAGTGGGAAGGCTGGAAACTTGCGTGCACTGCTTTCAACGCTCCAATACGTATGTGCGAGCGTTCTCATTATGCTCTGTCATGGATTTCTATCATGACGCTTCATATCAAGTTTTAGCATAACATTTAGATAATCTCATTAATCTGGACTATAGATTGACTAAGACTTTAATTGGGTTGTTTTCACTTGCAGATCCTTGGGCCTGATAGTGGTTGGCACCCAATTCCTCTGACAGATCTTATAGCAACTGGTGCTGTAAAGAAAGCTTATAGGAAGGCCACTCTTTGTGTTCATCCTGACAAGTTACAGCAACGGGGTGCAAGTATACAACACAAGTACACATGTGAGAAGGTTTTTGATCTTCTAAAGGTGTGTTGCAGTTTTTTATTTCTTTTTTTTATCTTCAATGCAGCATATTCAGTTTCTAACAGGGACAAGGGACTCGTGAAAACTAATTGTAGAAATAATATGCCTGCACGTTGATCGTCTGTTGCTCTAGTTGACAATAATGTTTGACGAAATTCAATACTGAAATTACGGTACTCAATAAAAAAAATAAAAATAAAAATTAGTAGCCCAGAGCTTACCCGATTCTGTTCTTTTACGGAGGTTGCAAATAGTACACAATACTGCCATTGGATTTACAACACTTGGGCCATGTGTCTGGTTGGGCTGTCACTTTAGTTTAGCCTGTCGTAATCCATTAATACCTCTTGGCCCTGAAGTATTTATTATTCTATTTTTAGTACTGTTTTTTTTTTTTTTTTTCCTGTTGCATAATCTGTGTATCATGTTGTTCACAGGAGGCTTGGAATAAATTCAATGCAGAGGAACGGTAGACAATTGTCCTTCTGCAAAGCATTTTCTGATAGTTAACAAGTACATAATTTGTAATTGTATCCTGTAATTCTTAGTAATGAAGCTTCCACTATTCTTTTTTGCTAGACAATTTAACAAAGTATTTTCTGTAGTAAAAAGAAATTTGTCAATGTACTCTGAGTACAAGTAGGAAACAAGCTTTAGCCATTCTTATAATATTCTCTAGTTCATGCAAGTTGTAACACGAGTTTATTTGCCCGCCTACTGGGCAACGTAGAACACTTGCAGGTTGCAGTTCCAGAATACTGTTCAACTGATTCAACAGTGATGCAATCTAGAGCTTAAGGTCGAGGTAAATACTATCACGATTCACTTAAACCAAAATGCCTGTGTTCTTAAACTGGATATAGAAAACAAACAGTAAATTACAGATTTGGCCCACAAAATTTTTACACCTGTTCTAACTCAACAAGGAACTGTAAATTTAATACGTCTCAAATGGTTGTAACCTCAGAGGTTTTCACTGTGTGGGCTCTAGTCATGGACATGAAGGGATTTGACATAATTATACGCCAAGCAGATGAAGCATTACAGCATTCTGCGCATGCATGCGATTCTCAGCTTGGGGGAAGACAATAGAATTCGGAGCTTCAATAACACCATCAGTCACCTCAACTCCCCTTTCAGCTGGCAGACAATGCATGAAATAAGCTTTTGGCCCTGCCAACTTCATGAGGATTTCATCCACCTACAAACAATTGCATGTGAAACAAATTCATGGCTTCAACTTCAACCAACAACCATCTTGGGGTGGGCAGTATTCATTGGTTACCAGATAATAGATATTGCAGAGATTTTGTAAAGGAATTATTAACAGCAATATTCTGAGTATCTGGATTTTAACATTTTTTCTGGAATCAACATATTGATAAGAGTAAGCTATCCTAAAAAGATTTACCTGAAATCCTTGAAATGCTTGTCGCCGATACACAGCTTCTTCCTTTTGCCCCATGCTAGCCCACACATCTGAGTACACAACATCAGCACCTTGGACAGCTTCTTTTGGATCATTTGTAATCTCAATCTTGCTACTTCCAGCCTGTTGTGCCTTCTCAACTGTTTCTTTATCTGGTTCGAAACCTTTCGGGCAGGCACAAACAAAGTGGAAAGGAATAACTGATGCCATCAACAGCCAAGAGTGCACAATGTTATTTCCATCTCCAACATAGACAACCTGAATTTTTCAATGGCCATCAAAACAATTAGACTATGATACATGCAACCAAATATTTAATCTCGGCTGTAGTAAAATAACCAAAAAAAAAAAGAAACTGGCTGAACAATAGGCTGCTAACCTTGGTTCCTTCCAATTTGCCAATGTGTTCAATAATGGTAAGGGCATCGGCCATTATTTGGCAAGGATGGTTGTAGTCTGTCAATCCATTGATGACAGATACACTTGCATATTTAGCCAGATCAAGAATGTCCTGCAACAGAACAGGTAACATTATTGCATCTATAAACAGGATAATGCTCTAAAAGAAACTTAAAGTTAAAATCACAAGAACATTGGATATCAGAACCCCGCTGAGGTATCAAAGCTTGGGAAAAGATAACAACTAATCTGACTTGGTAGTGGTTTCTGCAACAAGAATTCCCTATTCAGCTGGTTCACATTGAAACCCAAAATGGGTGACAACCAGGGATCTAAGCCAAGGTGGTTAAACAATAAACATCAAGATATTACATCTACGCACTGACATAGGATTTCTAGGACAAGATGATCAAAAGAAACAAAAATAACAAAGTTCACAAGCAATTGTAAGATGAGTGTACGTATTAACTTCTTTTCCTAACTTGTTTCATTCTTTTACATGAGTGTATAAACAATACCAACCATGACAAAAGAAACTCACCAGCGTACCTGATGATCAAAGACACGTGCCATAATAATGTCATTGTAGCGGGACAAAACACGGGCAACATCACGCGTTTCTTCTCGCTTCCCCATCTGGATATCATCAGGTCCTAAATATATAGCATGGCCTCCCAACAAGGAAAACCCTGTCTCAAATGAAACCCGAGTTCTCATGGATGGTTTTGCAAAGATCATGGCCATTGTCTTCCCTTTAAATGGCAGGAAAGACCTATCTCCTGACTTAAGCAGTGCCTTGACTTCAGCAGCTCGGTCCAAAATCTTCAATATGGCAACTTTGTCAAAATCACTGATGTGCAGAAAATCCTTCAGCTCTGCTTTTGCTGTAAAATACAGATGAAAAATTAGCTATACTGTTTACCAGTTCCTTGAGGAATACAGATGACAAATTACCTGTAGTGTTGCCATTGAGGAATACAGTGCTGTGAAATGTTTATAATGGAAATGTGTTTTCCATTTTTTAAGTGATTCTAGCATCTAAGCATTCATGATTATCCTAGGCTAGTTTGTCTGTCAATTCTAAAGCATAAGAATCACTTAAAAAATGGAAAATTTGAATCTCCATGTGATCACTTATCAAAAGCCAGAATTCTGTGAAACATAAACAAGCCATTCAAATTAGTAAATCTACCAGAAATAGATAGGAAGTGAAACTTAGACTAAATGTTTTTAACATCATAGAATATATATCCAAGCTTAGTTTCTTTCATTTGCCAGCAAGGAAATGCTAAAAACGAAAGTTGTTAAACCAACACTTGTTTGCATGTACCTTAAACGCTAACAGGATGACTACAAACATTTTCAATTGAACTCAACTACCGCAGCAACATATAAAACATATGATAATTCTTCTTCACCCCAAACCTTCAAGAAGAATCGTTCTAATTCAGCACTCATGATTGACAAGCAAAACCAGAATCATACCTACAAAGTACAAAAGCTCATTTCTCAAATCCTAAACCCTAACTTTTACGAAAGAAATAACACGTCAAGAACAAAATATAAAGAAACACTAATAAAACAAAAAACAAAGATTCACCAAACGCATAATCTGTAAGAATAAAGAAAAGAAAACAATCGCATAAAACCCAAATGTCTCCATCGTTGAGTAACACCAACATTTCCAACTCTTATAACCAAATTAAGATGATACAGCGAGATTATCTGAACAGATACTCACTC
>JAXCLQ010035080.1:0-24243 GCA_035584115.1 Cedrela odorata | reverse complement strand
TCTTCTGTCACGGGTATACGAGTTATTGAGTTTTTAATAATCAAATGTGTATGTAAACTATTGGCCAGAAGTGATGGAAGAAAGCAACGTCTGAACCTATAAGAGATTCGAATAAGGACAGGCAGACAGACATTCCTTGAAAACGTTCATAAAAACAATTTTCTTTCGGGTTTCTTGCAGAGAATCTTTGGTTCTTGTGCTTTTTGATCGTCTCCCCATTGGAGTACTTATTAAATAAATTTTGTTTACCTTTGTTTCTTCACTACATTGACAACCAGACCTACAAAATGAGTTCAAACTTCCCTCCAGGAGGCCTCAAAATCAAATCGCAAAATTACAGTACAATGAAATTACTCCAATTTCATGTATCCTATCTTATTTGCCCCACACCTCGATTACTGTCCTGTCCAATTAATTTCGAGCATGAATGCCAATCATAAGCTGACATGTGGATATATCCCTAAAATTACGGTCATTTCATTCCCTATCGGTTCTGCCCCACAGATTAAGGCCCAATGATACACTTCCTTCTTGGGTAGTCCTCATTCCGCAACCTTCATTGCTCAGCTGGGCCTTTAGTTATAGAGTTCTTTAAGGCTTCTCGCAAAGCAGCGGACTTATTGGGCCCAAAATCCATGTAGACATGTTTAATTTGCAATAATGAGATAGTAGTAATAAGATTAATTAATTAGACAAAAAATTATAAATTGATAATAAAATAATTGGATGGTGGGACTGTAACTACTTGATTCTTCTTTTAATCTACTTGGAAAATGAGTATAATTTTAAAAATTATTTATATTACGATGAGTAATACTATGTCGTGATATTATCTTGTTAATCTATCATTTTAATTTTATTTACAATAAATTTATAATTACACCACATATTTTTTAAATGTTAATCATCGTAAGATCACCGATATTATTTCTATAATAATGATTATTATTTGTACAAAAGTAATTTAAACTATGTAGTAATTGACTGGTAGTTTGATTGTATTAGGCAATTAGCCTACAATTCATAAAGTGGGAGAGCATATCACAAACGAAATGACAAAATGGTAGGTCAAATATAGCTATCCTTTGTTAAAGAGAACAACTTGCTTGTACTCAAGTCCACAAATTGTATTTGTTGTTGTTGGTTTGTGCTAATTTCTAATATTGATGGTGATGTAATTTGTCTTTGCTAATGCTAATTAATTAAACTCACTCTTATTCTTAACTTTGTTTTTTTAGTGTTCCCTCCCCCTCTTTTTTTTCCGGATCTAATCTTTTTTCTGTTATATTGAATTAATCTTTTTTTAATTTTAATATCTTCTTGAATTTTTGCGAGGGATCAATATCCCTCTTTTAGATTTTTTCTATTATTGATAACAATCGGTTCAAATTATATTTTAATAAAATTTATAAATTAATTTCATATTTTATAATATAAATTAAAAAGATTAAGATACAATTTGAACGGTTTATTAATTATTATTAATTATATTATTTGTTAATATTTATTTAAGTCAAAAATAAAAAAAAGACCCGATAATGATAATTACTTACCACCAACCCAGAAGTTTCTTTTGGTTCTGATGGGTCAATTATCAGATTGGTATTAAAGGTGGCTAGCACTTATCACATGCCATTTGGTGGTTCAACTTCTCCAACTTCAATTTCAATAATAAAAGTACACTATTTCTATGATAACAACATTTGTCTCTTTGCCTTCTCATCCTATCTATCTATTGCTTAAATTGCTCCCATCTCATGCTAATATGATTAACAAAATTGGATGCAAAAACCAATCAATTGTATCCAACTAACATCATTGTAATTGATTCATAAATGAATAACACAAACTAACAAGTCATTTTCAAATTCCAAACTTAACATCTCTTGAGTTGGTGGATCTAAGAAATTATATTTCTCAATCATCATCCTTAATTGTAGCCCATTATTATCAAAATATGTGTTGTTTATTTATTTGGTAAAAACACCCTAATGATAAAGAGAAAGCATGTAGCAAGCAGACATTTGTTATATATGGAAAGGAAAAAGAATTCAAATTGTCGGCAGAGAAAGTTTTGTTGCTTTGGGAAAAATGATCGTCATCACCCTTTTGGTAATCTAGTTAGTAAAGAATTTAACTAAAAGTTGTAGCAAAAAGAAAAAGTAGACAGAAAAGAGAGATTCTACTGCATTATTGTGATGGTTTGTACTATCATACAGAGTTTATGTTTCTGTGTTTGGTTATGGATTCTTAGAATGAAGTGGGAAACAAAGCAAGCTTTATGTTTGTTTAGCCCACCAATTTTATGTGAATGTTAATGAATTGCTTAATGTGGAGTTGACCTAAAGGTTTAGCTAAAACATGAAAATAGTACTTAAACTAGTTACCAGTTTGGCATAACTGTGATATTAGTTGTCAGTGGACGAACTCACGCATGCAAATCAGATGAGGCTGGAGCTGAGATTTTGTAGCATTACATAAGAGTATGAACCAAAAATAGAACACGCAAATATTTTAGAAAAACAATTTATGAAATCAAAAACTTATCCATATTATCATTTTCGTTTGGGTTAACCATAAAACACAGAACGAAGGCGAGGACAGTCCAATACGACTCGTGGCAAAATCACATTGTGAGTCAGCAGTTGGAACGTGGGGTACCCAAGACAAGAACTAAGAGAGAGTAAGTACAACGAGAGAAATGACCATAAGTCCACAACTGTAATGGAGATAAAATAATCGACCTCTTCCGCCACTTTTTCAACCAGAAAGATTTATGGAGTTTTTGACATTTAGCGAAGGTGTGGTGGAAAATGGGTAAAGGACCCACATGCAAAAGCACAAAATGTTAAGAATTCAACAAACCAAATGGGTCTGGCTTCGGATTTGGAACTTCGACTCTCTCTCTCTCTCTCTCTCCCACTCTCTCTCTTTCTTTCTTTTTGTTGTTTTAAGGAAGGCAAAAGAAAGACTTCCCACGCAGAGGATTTCAGTTTCCAAAACAAAAAAGTTTCCACTGTTTGCATTTTCGTTCTCTTTTAGTCTGGATTAGCGTAGGATTCAAGTAGTGTTTTAGTCACTCATTTCTTGCTCTCTCTCTCTCTCTCTCTCACTTTTTATTTATCTGTTAGATTAAGAGAGTCCGTGTGATTTTTCAGGATTCATGGCAGTTAATGAAGCGAGGGAAGGGAAAATCTTTTTGTACCAGCTGATTCTTATTTGTTGACTATGCATGGTAATTGGATTCTCTATCTGATTGGGAGATTCATTGGATTCTTTTGGTTCTTCAGATTCTTGACTTGTTTCAAGTGAGTCCCTGACACCGAATTTCTTTTATTTTATTTAATTTTTCCATTTCTACTCCAACGATGAGTTGATCACAGTTACATATCATTTTGATAATGATTAAAGCTGGAAGTCTTGTGTTTTTGTTATTCGAGTATTGATGGAGAGGTGGCGGAAGGCGTTTGATTGAAATATGGGGTGTGATATGATTGATTTTTCCGTTAATTTTAGGCCACTGATAGTCATTGATATTGGAATATCTGGGAATTGGGCATTTCCGGTGATATATAAGTATCTGGTTGGTTTCTCAGGATAACCTTAGAGTTAGATTGCTTCGAATTCTTGATTGATTTCCGCAAAGAATCTATATTCTTGGAATGGATTGAGATACTATTTTTGTTGGAATTCAGGAAGACATGCAGCACTGTTTATTGATGCATTTGGTATACGAAAGCTTGTTTATGGTATTTCTTCCAAGCCAATCATTTGGCTATGTTTGATATTGGTTATATTTATCAGTATAGTTGATTGTTTCTGTTTTCATTATTTTTTCCTTTGGATTTTCAATTGCCCGACATGTTTGATTGAACTAGTGCCTTCAAACCTGGGTTTTTCGGCAAGTTAAGACATAATGATCTATGTTTGAGTTCAAAGGCATGGTACTGGAAGAGGTTTGCCAATCTCACTTCTTGCAGTGTCATTGTTCTTCAATTCCATCTCACCTTCATGTATTCTTTATACACTATATCTTCTTCACGTAGATGGAATACCACTGCAGGCCTTTGTTTTACTATTTCAGGATTTAGGATTTAATACAATTCCAGATAATGACAGTTTCTGTTCTTTCTTTTACGCTTATGCGGACTTGCTGCTCTTTCTTCCAGAATTCATCCCATTCAGCGGTGTATTCTCTTTTAACTATTAATTATTAATTTTTGTATGAACTTCGGAAACATTCATGATTTTATACATCATGTTTTCTTGAATTTTTCAGTGATGCCCAAATATCCATTGGTAGTTCTTTTTGCTGCTGAGTTGTTTTATTGTCCCTAACTGAATGACTTGGTGGCAGGCAGAAGTTTCCATCCTGCTAGAAAATAATTTCTCATCATGGGATGGCTGACCAAAATTCTGAAGGGTTCCAGTCATAGAGGACGATACTATGGGAAACATGGAGATGATAGAACTTGGGATGAGCCCCGTTATTCAGAGGTAATCATGTTTTTTTATTTATTTGCAGGTTCTTCTTGTTGGTGCTCCTTCTGTAATTAATTACTTAGCCTTTTCTTTGATTGTAGCTGAAAGATGAGAAATTTATTTTTTATTTCCATTTATGGAGCTGATATGGTGCTTGCAAGTCTTGTATTCTTGCCTGCATTGCATCCCAGCATTTTCCTTGCAAGTTTTTCTTGTGCTGACTCTATGTGGAAAACTTGAATGCAGGATGATTCATCAGGTTTTGACAAAGATGAAATTGATTGTGCTATTGCAATCTCCCTTTCAGAAGTAGATCAGAAGGGTAAAAAGGTGATTGGTAAGGTTGCCTACCTGTAAGCACTCTACATGCAGATTTTTTGTAATTTTTATCTGGGAAGTTTCTGTGACGCATTAAATCATGACTGATGGCTCAGCATGTAAAGAACTTCAAGATGACATATTAAAAGAATACAGAACTAGGAGTAACCAAATGCCTTTAGTGCTGCTACCTACTTGTGTACCGATGATTGATTGCCTTTTTGTTAAATCTTCGATTTGAGTCATAAGATTCTTTTCATCCTCATTGATCAAATTTTGGTCCACAAGGTGTGGGAAATAACACAAGTAATGCTTCTGTTCTTGTTTTAGATTGTTTTGCTAATTTATTTAATTGAAATAGTTACGAACTTGTGCTTTTGAATACTCCTGATAAATATCTGGCAGAGTTTTAAATGAAGTCCTCATCAATTAAATTCTCTTATTTTATTGAGGTTGAGATAAGGAAGGACAAAATCTGCTCTTTGATCTAGCTTTCATAGCAAATAGCGGTTTTCATTGCAAATTTCTTATGGAGAAGTGAATGGACTTCCTATAAACTTACTTGTTAACTGAACAAGCATTATGCATAAGATCCACTGAAGAGATGCACTCTATAAAATTTTGGGTATTGACTTCAATTTGATTCAGAAATTTCAAAATGGTAGAACTTTTGTTCATACTTATTCTTGTTATTTTATCTTTCTATTAGAAAATGAACCAGACTCGGGGGATAGTCTCATTATTTTATTTATGTATTAGAATATGAATCTGACTCGGAGGAAGATGTACAATGTATTAAATCTGACTCGGACGAAGATGAACGAGAAGAAGATGAAATCTTTGCTAAAGCCCAACACGAGGAAGATGAACAACGAGCTAAAGCTCAAGAAGAGGAAGATGCACGACGAGCCAATGCTCAAGAAGAGGAAGATGCACAACAAGCCAAAGCTCAACTAGAGGAAGATGAACAATTAGCTAAGGCTATTCACGAAAGTTTGAGCCTGGAGTCTCCTCCTCAACATGATAATTCAAATATATTTCGACCTTTTCCATTCTTCTTTCCATCTAGTTACAGGTAAATGCCAGCATATTCATCTCTAATTTTTTGTGATATAACTACTGCTATAAGTTAACTACTTTGGTTTTAGCTTCACTGAAGTATATTTTGAAGGGACAAGCATCTATTGTGTTTGAGTGTTGAATCCTGACCTGACCTGGTTGTTAAAAACATATTGCTCACAGGATCTGTACTGGTTGCAATGCTGAGATTGGTAATGGACGGTATTTGAGTTGCATGGGTGGTGTTTGGCATCCTGAATGCTTCCGTTGCCATGCTTGCAATCAACCAATTACAGATATTGAGGTTTTATTCAATTCTAATGACATTAATTTTGAGTTAGTTAACATGTGCTGAATTCTTGGCTAGCTTTCCTTTTATATTTGTTGATTTTTCAAGTATCATGTGAATGCTGTATGAGGCCTAACTTTTGTATCTCCTTTCTGTTATAGTTTTCAATGTCTGGGAATCGCCCCTATCACAAGTACTGCTATAAGAAGCAACATCACCCAAAATGTGATGTCTGCCAGAATTTTGTAAGTGTGTTTTTTTTTTTTTTTTTTGGTATTTGTTTAAGTGCAATATTAACTTTCTTAAGCTAAAGTTCACCCTTGGTATCCTGAAACACCGGGTTGCTGTTAACCAAATAAACGAAGATAGATTTATGAAATTCTGGAACCAAAATTTAAGTGGCTGTTTGCACTGCATCTTAGTAAATTTTCCAAAAATGACAGCCCCCTATTTGTGTCAGAAACAATTGCAAGTTCATCATATGAAAAAGAAAAAAACGAGGTGCATTTGTTGGTGAAAACTTGAAAGAAATTGGGATTTGATTGCTGCTATGTAGTTGAGCATGTGCAGTGTTAGTATCTTAAAAAAAACTGCTTCTTGAACTACAGCAGCATTAGAAGCTATTCTTCATTATACCACAATATCATGGTGTATGGTAACTTTGTGAGGTAATTTGACTTTGGATGATTGGATATGAGGGCATTTTTGGAGCCAAAAGGACATTGCATTTTGATTACGTATGCAATCCACTCTTAGCTTGTATATATGTGTTTCTTCTGACATATGCAAAAATTGTAGGATTTCATTGTGCACGTCACTTGTTATCTTTGGTTTTAGATAATATTCTCTCTGTGTTAACTGGATGGTTCAAATTTTGTTACAAGGAAGTTGACATGACAGCTGAGCTGGAGAGTTAGTTACTATGCAGCTAGTGAGAACTAACTATAAATCAGCAGTGAGGCTGATTATTAGGAAAGTTTCTGATTGATCATCAGGAAAATCATAGAGTTAGAGCTTGCTGAAACACTCTCTGGATTCCTTGTAATCTTGTACTTCATTCTTTATTAATGAAGCACGCTTGACCGGTGTCTTTTTCCCATGTATATCTACCTGAAAGCCTGAACCGCGTAAAGTATTTGTTCTCTGTTTTCTTGTTCTTCAAATCAGTTTTCTGGGTTTTCTTTTGATCGAATTGAGTTCAATTGGTGTGTGATCAATTACCACTGGAAGTTTAGATTCAATCTTGGTTTGTCTGCATTGAAGATTTCATAACATTATCAAGATTGAAAACTCCTGCTATATATTTTTCCTTCTGTATCGGACTACTTATACTGTAAAACTGAAAGTTCTCTCTCTCTCTTTTTTTTGTCCCTTTTACAGATCCCAACAAATTCAGCTGGGCTTATTGAGTACAGGGCACATCCTTTCTGGATGCAAAAATACTGCCCCTCACATGAGCGTGATGGGACTCCTCGGTGTTGCAGTTGTGAAAGAATGGAGGTAAGATGCGAGGACAAAAATTCTGTCTTCTCCCTTATACCCACCTATCCACACAGAAAAATAAGATGCACAAAGATATAGAAATACCTATTCCCACTTTTTAAAACACAGTGCATTAGTACTTGTCTGGATATGCCATTACATAATACTGTAGCTAATGCAAACCTTGGAATACATGCAGCCAAGGGATACGAAATATCTATCACTTGACGATGGTCGGAAGCTGTGTCTGGAGTGTCTAGACTCTGCAATAATGGATACGCATGAATGCCAACCTCTTTACCTTGAAATACAAGATTTTTATGAAGGTTTAAATATGAAAGTTGAACAGCAAGTTCCTTTACTCTTGGTTGAGAGACAAGCATTAAATGAGGCCATGGAGGGAGAAAAGAATGTAAGGCTAATGCACTAAAACTTTATGAGGAATGGTCCTTCTTTTCTTGCTCTTTTACTTTTTTTTTTTGGGTTTTCATTATCTAATTAATTTTGTTTAGGGTCATAATCACTTACCTGAGACTAGAGGACTCTGTCTGTCAGAAGAACAGACGGTTACCACTGTACGAACTTCTTGAAACTTTTACTTGAACTTGAGTCGTTTAAGTTTAATGTAATATGACTGTTTATTGGATTGGAACTCTAAATTTATTTAACCCAAAATTACCAGGTTCTAAGGAGGCCCAGAATTGGGACAGGTTATAGGCTGATAGACATGATAACGGAGCCTTATAGGCTAATTCGCCATTGTGAAGTGACAGCAATTCTCATTTTGTATGGCCTTCCCAGGTATTCTCTATAATTGTTTAGAATAATAAATAATAACTGTTCAAGAATTCCAATGTTTATGACCTTAGTCTTTCTTATACGCAGATTGTTGACTGGGTCAATCTTGGCTCATGAGATGATGCATGCATGGCTTCGTCTTAAAGGTTTTCGTTGCTGCAAGTTAACTATGTATTCAAGTGATAATGATCTAGGAATTTCTAAATAATTGGTATTTGACAGGTTATCCCAATTTGAAGCCAGAAGTTGAAGAAGGCATATGCCAGGTGTTGGCTCATATGTGGTTGGAATCTGAGATTTATTCTGGGTCTGGAAGTGAAGTTGCTTCATCTTCTTCTTCTTCCTCGTCCTCTTCTTCATCCTCACCATCATCCTCGTCAACATCATCTAAGAAGGGTAAACGTTCTGACTTTGAGAAGGATCTTGGTAAATTTTTTAAACACCAGATAGAGTCAGATTCATCATCAGCCTATGGAGATGGATTCAGAGAAGGTAATAAGGCAGTGGATAAATATGGCCTCAGAAGCACTCTGGACCACATTCGGATGACTGGAAGTTTTCCTTGCTGATTCATAGAGTGATACAACTTTTGTCTCTGCCCCCATGATTCTTACAGCTTTATAGGAACAAAAACCATATCCATGAATTAATACATCGCAAAACTAAATAAGTGATGAAATTGCTCTTTTCTATGTGCAACTGTAAATTTTCTTGACAGTTGACAGAATATAGCATATTATAGCATGTGTTTGAAAACTCTTCAAAGGAAACTTAATACAAATGGGTATACATATTTATAATATCTTGCTTCTATTCATGACATCTTTCTGTTATTGTTCTGTCACAGTTAGTAGCCCCAGCCATATTGTGCAGACAGGCTTGTATGATGATTCTTTTTCTCAAGGTCCTTGCATTCTTTATCTTCCTAGTAAGATAGATTGCTTGCATGATACCCTTGAAAAATACTAGGCATTTATCATAACCGTAAATCGTTGCATAGGAATAAATCTAACACACACAAGCCACTAGTCCCTTTGGTTTGAGAGTGCGACGGTTCGGTTGAGTTGGATTTTTAAACCGATTAGTTCGGTTTAATTTCCGATTTTATTTTATTTTTCTATTCACATTATACTCTGGTAACACTTTGAGCCATTTAGATCCCAAGTCATCAATTAGTTTTTCAGACAATACAAAGCATCACAAAGTAGTTTGAAATAGTTGAAAGCTCTTTTGGCCGTGAGAAACTCCACGACACACACAACCAAGGCAAACAGTATATGGAAACCCAAAATAAACCTTTTCTTCTCTCTGTCTTGGCTGGAACCGACGCTTAACCACCGATTTCCAACCAACTGGTACTCTGTCTAGTTCTATAATCCGTTCTGTAGCTTGGGCTAAAACCTGAGAACCATGTAATTTGATACATCTCCTTTTTGTACTCGGGTAGTCCGATTACAGTCTCATGCGCACTAAGTGTTTGATATTTTGGCAATGCCAAGTTTCACCGTAGCATAGACATTGTTGTAGTCTTCACTTATTACATATGTTTGTGAAGTGGTTTTTGCCTGCTGTAAACCTGTCGAAAACGATAACCCAGTTGCGAACTCGTTCATTTGTTCGCGCCCCATTCACCAATAAACTCACCCTCTATCTCCGCAGAGCACAACTCATTGACTCAATCCGACTCGCACTCCGTTCCAACTCACCCGACTCTCTCTCACCTCTCCTAAACGACCGCCTTCTCGATCCCTTCATCGTGACTCACGCGCTTCGCTCCGCTCCCAATGCGGACTCTGCGCTCTCCATCATTGAAATTTTAAAAACAAACCCGAGTTTTTTGCATAATCAAAGTACCCTTAATGCGCTGGCAACGGTTTTAGCTAAGTCCCAGCGACGCTATGAGCTTAAAACCCTGATTCGTGACATTAGTTCTGGCAGGTTTATGAATGTTAGTGTTAGTTTTATGAATCTTATGCGATGGTACAGTACAAGTGGAGACTTTGACTTGGCTATTAGTACGTGGAATCAATACAGACAAACCGAGAAGCGTGTCTGCACTGAATATTATAATATTGTAATGAGTGTTTACGCAAATACAGGTAAGAATTTTGAAGCTGTGGAGATGTTTAGAATGATGATTGATGAAGGGGTGGTTCCTAATTCTAGGACTTATACTGTTATGATTGAGCATCTTGTGAATTTAAGGAAATTGGATTCTGCAATGGAAGTTTTTAATGTATTGCCACTTATGAGGATTAAGAGGACTTTGAAGCAGTACTTGGTTTTGGTGGAGGGATTTGTTGGGGTTGAGAGGTTTGATGAGGTTAAGAGCTTGCTTAAAGAAATGCAGGATGATGGCAAGTTTCCCGGTAGCGCTATGTGTGTGGCTTTGCAACGGATGCAGGAGCTCGGATTTGTTCTGGAGATCAATGAGTTTCTCAGGGAAATGTTGCCAAATGAGAGAATAAAGAATGTGGGTTATTGTGAGGATATTAGTGATGCAGATGAGGGTGATAATGTTGATGATGGAAGTGGTGATGGAAATGTGGATGGAGTTCAATTGAAACCATGGTTGGATCCCAAAGCATTGGCCAACGCATTAAATGAGTGGAGCCCCGAGGTGGTATATGCATTGGAGGCTGCTAAATTTGTGTGGACAACTCGATTGGTTTGCAAGGTTCTTAGGAATTTCAATTCACCTGAAATAGCATGGCGTTTCTTCTGTTGGGTTGCTTGTCAGCCGGGATACACTCATGATGTTTATGCAATAGAAAGGATGATGGCCATTCTCGCACGGCATGGGCATGTCGAATTGGTTGACATGCTCATATCCAAGATAAGAAGATCGGGAATGAAATTGCCCTTTAGCACCATCAGGTTAATCATTGATTTTTATGGAATTTCAAAGAAAGCTGACGCTGCTTTGAAAGTCTTCCGTGATGATAGAACACTCTGTAGTTCATTTTCAAAATTTAATTTGTTGCTTTTGTATTCATCTCTCTTACGGACATTAACCAAGTGTAAGAAGGATTTTGATGCCATACAAGTGCTTGAAGAGATGTTTTTAAGTGGGATTTGCCCAGATGTTCAAACATTTTCAGGGTTGATGTATCATTTTGCAGTAAAGAAAGACATAAAAACAATACAGAAACTATTTACAATGGTCAGGCAGAGTGGTGTGGAGCCAGATGCTTATATGTTCAAGGTATTGATTCAAGCTTATTGCAAATGTCAGAGAGCTGTTCTTGCATATAGAGTTTTTGAAGACCTTAGTAACTTAAATCTGATGCCTGATGCTGCCACCAAAGAATTGCTTGTGAAGAGTCTTTGGCAGGAAGGACGGCGAAAAGAGGCTGCTGATGTAGAAGAGAAATGCACGGAGATAAATGATGTCCTTCCACTGGCATTGCGCAGTCATATATGGACAGTCAACTCTACAGATCTCACAAGAGTTTATAATATTTATTGCAGTTGTTTTACATCGATGAGTGGATAAATTTTTTAAAGCAATGATCTTCTTTAAAGCCAAATGTCAGCAATTTGGTATTAATTTTTTATTGCTAAACATAGTTTTTGTTGTGTCTGCATTTTTTTTAATCATGTTGGCAGGGAATGGTACTGCTTTCAGTCTTTTATTTTCAGGGAAGAAAACAGGGTACACTATTAGATGATTGGTTTCTGGGGTCACAATTTCTGGAAATAGATTCTGATGTTAAATTTGCATGTTTTCAAACCTTGGACAAAGCAGCATGCCAGTGAACTGCATTTGACTTCGCTTTTACATTTCTTTACATTGTCCATTATCTGTTGAATTTGTAATGAAAATACAAGTAAGATTTTACTGATTTTATTATGGATTATTTCTTTTCTCCTTCTTCGCAAGTTAACAGTATGACTATCATAGGTTAGCAAGGGATTGGATGGAGTAAGCGGTTCATTAGATTTGTCATAGAGTCATCGGACAACTGAAAACCCTTTCATTTGGACTACATCTCCTTCGGTTGTCAGTTCTAGTTTATCTTCAGTCATGGCTTAAACCCAAAAGGCCAAACTGCAGGCATTGCGTGGGGGCCAGTAAACTCCTTATTCGTGTCAATTGTGTATTCGGTTTTGTCTTCATGCGGGGACGCAATGGTGCAGGAACCATCGGAATATTCTGTTGACCTATTACACAATCCTGGTGGAGCCATCAAATAAATTGGTTACAAGTGATTGGCTCGCTGACTTTGCATATAAAATTTGTAGGATGGACAACTACTTGCCGTCCCAACTTGGGTTCTCTTATTAAACAAATCAGATGATGATCAAAGATTTTTACCAGAAAGGGAAATATAATCCAAAAAAAATGAGAAAGTAATGGAAGTTTTGTCGCCTATGATTATCTTTTGCTTAGGAATATTTCTCACAGGATGATATGCTAAATACTTTATCCACTACGTCACTGTGGAGGAGGAGAAAACTATGAGAACCATTCCAATCAAAGCTGGAGGCAAGTTCCTCTTGCATTTTCATTCACAGAATCAATTTTATTAGTACCAAAAGCTCCAAAGTAGTTCTGCTGCTTAGCTTTTCTGTCAATTGTAAGTGAGACACCATAAACAACTTTCTACCATATAGCTCATGCAATATTAGCTACCCAACAACCCAATCAAACAAATTAATATCAATGGTATTGTCTTTTCTTTCCTTGCAGGCTCTGTTTTTCCTGCTTTTGGCTTTCTCCACCGCCCATATCACAACTCAACCACCTTCCACAAATGGCACGGATTTTTCATGCTCTGTAGTTTCACCTATGTCATGCCAAACATATATCACATACCTTGCCCAGTCGCCAGAATTCTTGTACCTGGGTAACATATCTGATTTGTTTGGGGTCAGTCGTTTAGCGATTGCAAGAGCAAGTAACTTAGTCTCTGAGGATGCCCCACTAATCCCAAACCAACTCCTGCTGGTACCTATAACCTGTGGTTGCACTGGAAACCAATATTTTGCCAACATCACTTATCAGATTAAGAAAGGTGATAGCTATTACTTGGTTTCAATCACTTCGTTCGAGAATCTCACCAACTGGCAAGTTGTGCTAGAAATGAACCCCAGTCTAAATCCGAACCTGTTACAGATTGGTGCGAAAGTGACCTTTCCTTTGTTCTGTAAGTGCCCTTCAAAGACTCATTTGGTGAATGGAATTGAATATCTAATTACTCATGTATGGCAAGCTGGTGATGATGTCTTGCAAGTAGGTGCTGAGCTTAATGCATCACCTGCTGATATTGAGACACAAAATAACCACCGAGATTTTAGTGATGCAGTGAATCTTCCAGTACTGATTCCTGTGTCTAAACTACCAGCTCTTTCTCAATCTCATTCCTATCCTCCTAAAAGAAATGAATCCAGACATCATAGGATTCTGATCACTGCTATAAGCATAGGAGTTGGTCTTTTGATTTTACTTCTAGCAACTTTGGTGGTTTATACTCACCATTTATGTAGCAAAAAAATAAGGATATTGAATCGCAATGGTTCCTCTTTGGAGAGTGCTGATTTGATTCCAATGAAGGAACATGCAAGAAATGAACATTTGTTGCATAAGTTTGCCCAGGATAAGCTACTTCCAGGTGTTTCAGGCTATATAGGCAAGCCAATCGTGTACGAGATTAGAGTGATTATGGAGGCAACCATGAACCTAAGTGAACACTATAGGATTGGAAAATCAGTATACAGGGCCACTATTGATGAGAAGATCTTAGCTGTAAAGAAAATCAAGGAAGATGTCACAGAGGAACTAAGGATTCTACAGAGAATAAACCATGCCAATCTGGTGAAGTTGATGGGTGTGTCATCAGATTCTGAGGGAAATCGCTTCTTGGTTTATGAATATGCTGAAAATGGGTCATTAGATAAGTGGTTGCATCCCAAATCCAAATCTTCAGCCTCTTCTTGTTCTGCTATTTTCCTGACTTGGAGCCAGAGGTTACATGTAGCTCTAGATGTGGCCAATGGCCTGCAATATATACATGAGCATACTCAACCAAGCCTTGTTCACAGGGATATTAGAACAAACAATATACTTCTAGACTCCAGGTTTAAGGCCAAGATAGCAAATTTCTCATTGGCTGCACCCGCTACGAACGATGTTATGCCAAAAGTAGATGTGTTTGCTTTCGGGATTGTTCTGTTGGAGTTGCTTTCAGGAAAGAAAGGCACGAGAACAAAAGAAAATGGTGAGACTATTATGCTGTGGAAGGAGATATGCGACGTCTTGAAAGTTGAAGAAAAGAGAGAGGGGAGGCTAAGAAATTGGATGGATCCGAACTTGGAGAGCTTTTATCCAATTGATGGTGCTCTTAGCTTGGCAAACTTGGCAATAGTGTGCACACTGGAAAAGTCTTTGTCAAGGCCAAGTATGGCAGAAATAGTCTTTAACCTCTCTGTTCTTACTCAATCTTCTGAGACATTAGAAATGTCTTGGACTTCTGGGTTAGAAGCAGAAGAAGTTTTTCAGATGATCAGTCCAGTCACAGCTCGCTGATTTACCTAATTAATGTAATATGTGTGTCCAAGTAGATATCATCCTAATCATGTTTCATGTAATAAAATATATGTAAATATGTTTTTGGTGAATCACTGGAAGAGAATGCATGGTTTTAGTTTTCTCAGTTTCAAATGCAGTTAGTTTTCATTTTTGTGAATGGAAGAGCAGAGAATACCAAAATAAGTTTATATGGATAGCTTGTTTTCTGTGTACATATATTACCGAATTGAAGATTATTGCATTTAAATTTTAAAATACAGTGACAGGAACATGGAAGCAAGCAAATTGAAAAACTTTATCATTCTTAACCCTGCTCCAAAAACTAGATTTCTGATCTATGCACATCCAATTGAACCTTCGTCAAGGATGAAACTACTTCAGCCATGCTGGGTCTGCTTTCCGGTTCTTCTGCAATGCAGGCAAGACATAACTTGACCATACACTGAGCAAGCTCCATTTTATTCTTTGCTAGCAGATTAGGATCAACCAGGCAACTAAACTTACCCTCTGCATTTCCTCCTTCCATAATCGAGAAGACTGCTTCTGCTAGTAGTATTTCCCCTCCGTCCTGGATATATACAGCTTCTTTTCCTGTAATCAGTTCAAGCATTACAACTCCAAAGGCATATGTATCCATCTCAGGTGTTACCAAGCCATATTCAATGTACTCAGGAGCCATGTAACCTTTTGTTCCCACAGCATTTTTTATAGATGAATTTCCAATTTCTTCCCTTGCTGCTGAACGAGCAAGACTGAAATTTGCAAGTTTAGCCCTTAAATCCCTATCAAGTAGAATATTGCTACTGCTTACGCCCTTGTGCACATATCCAGTATCGGTGCAGTTGTGAAGATAATGAAGTCCATGAGCAACATCCAAAGCAATCTGAAATCTACGATTCCAACTCTCAAATTGTGGGTACCTTTTCTTCTGCAGCCAATCCCTTAGAGAACCATTCTCCATAAATTCATAAACAAGGTAAAAAACCCCATGATGCTCACATGCTCCGCAAAGACTAATCAGATTGAAGTGTTTGATCTTTTTCAACAACTTCACCTCCTTGGATACACTTTTGCTCATGTGTTTTATAGCTACCATATTTCCATCGAGAATCCCATGATAAACAGAACCGCCTATCATGTTTTGGGAGCTGAAATTTGTGGTAGCTACTTTTAATTCTTCATATTTGTAGAATTTCAATCCTTGATCCAAATTAGCAACACTAACCAGGAAATCCTCAGGTAGGTCACATTTTTTTTTTCCTTTTCCATGCTTTTGAGCTACCTCATCTGTTCTCTTCTTAGAATGCAATAACAGAATAGATAGAAGAAAGCAGAGGACTAGTAGAGAGATCCCAATCCCAATTCCAATCCAAACATATATTCCTTTTGTCGTTGACTTTTTTTTGTAACTCTGAGTTGGAACAAATGGAGCAGAACTGGGAGGTGGAGGGTAGTGAATTATGGTTTGAGAGCTTAAAGGTTCAGTTGACAAAGGAATAAGAAACGTTGTGAAGGGAAATAGATCTGGATCATCTTCACTGAATCCATTTGCATAAACTACACTTTCTGTACTTACCTTAAATCTCTTACTAATATCAAGAACACTATCACCCCGACTAACCAAATACGTTAAAAGAAATTTGGTTCCATTAGCTGTTTGATTACTCGTAGGGCAAGCACATCTAAGCGGTACTTGTACCATCAAACCAGGGTACAAGCTTACAGCACTGTAATTGTTCTCACGCTTAAGAATATCACAGGTGGACAAACCCTGGTAAATGTTGTTTGCTATGGTGAAGTAAGTGTCATCTGTGGTAGGAATGATGAAAGAGGTGTTAGCTTGATAGTACTGACCTGAACAGGAACAACTGACCGGAACAATCACTTCTTTGTCTGGAAGCAAGGTTACTGTTAAATTTGAGATACCATTGATGCGGGCAACTTCAGATGGGTCTGAAGATGTGAGGTTTGATATGCTGGATACTGTATCATAAGGAGGTTGAGATTTGAAGATCAAAAAGGCTCCACAGGGTTGCTTATTACCATTGCAGGTGTAAAGAAAAGCTGGAGATGGTCTCGATTCATCATTGTTATCACAACTCATAACTGAAATTCCAGAATAACTTTGTTGAGCATGGAATTTTGGCGTTAAAAAGCATAAAAATAAGAGAAAAGTTAGCAGAAGCTGATCCATGGGGAACTTTTACTATTTAAGGAGTTGTTTTAAGATTAGAAACTTGAAGATATGTAGATAGTTCTACAAAATATGCCTAAGGTGTTCCAGATGCTTACTGGACAGAACAATCATTTGTTGACCAAGTGTGGTTACCAGAGGGCAGAGGTCTTCCAATTACCAAGTCTGAGATAATTTAAAAACAAGTAATTAGTCAATTTCAAGGCTTTTTAGTAGGTATATTGACTTAATCAAATGTTAAAATTTGGGTAAACCATCTTGGAATGTATGAAAATGACTAACAGAATTGTTTAAAGAGTGGAAACTTCGTACCGCTGATTTCTCCCTATAATATGAGCAATTGCGTTGAGCTGCAGGAGAGATTATTATAGCTGTTATTCCTTGGAAACCAAGAAAAAATTATTTCTTAAATATAATTAACAAATTGTCAAGAATTTACCTAGCATGTATGGATTGAGGAGATGCTGATGTAGTATATACATGAATGATCAGCAGATTGTGCTTGAATGGTGTGGGTCAGGCATGAAAATAAATAAATTTTAAGTTGAAGTCTGGCATGCCAAAGGATGACAGAAATCTTTTAAGCAAGTAGATAATAATGTTAAACAGATCTTCTGTCTGCTACAAACAATTCTCCTTTTCTATCATTATTAATGGAATAGATGAGGCATCCCCTTTATTTTTTTTTCTGGAGGGAACTGGGATTAACATTAATTCTTTAGCTGCAATAAAGAAAACTGTTGACTTCTGAGAGCACTATACATGAAAATGTGGAACATACCACACTAATAAGCAACGACGTTCTATATTATGATAATGTTTTTCAAAAGATTTCAATATTTATATATAAAGTAGCAACATAATCGCATTACAATAGGTTAACATAGCTCAAGGGGGAAATTGAGAAGCAAATTTACTAAAACTTTTAACAACAAATTGAAGGATCTGCCATTAAAAGCTCTCACTAAAATTCAGGTAGACAGAGAAGTTGTTTGATGATTCCAATGCAAGTGAAATGCTAATGATGCTTGAGAGTGACTGCACTATTTCATCCATGGTTGGGCGACCTGTGGGATCTTTCTTTAAGCAACTATAAGTCAATTTGATCACCAATATAGCAAGTTCTGAAGGATAGTTCCCTGGCAAAGAAGGGTCTATGAAGTGCTTCAAACTCTCCTCTCCATTCTTCTTGTTAAGCACAGGATTTAAGATATCAGACAAGTGTATAGTTTCCTCTGCATAAAGTGCAGCGGCCTCTTTCCCTGTAAGCATCTCCAGCATGAGAACTCCAAATGCATAGACATCAAGTTTTGTGGAGACCAGACCATTTTCCAAATACTCCGGAGCTATGTAACCCTTAGTTCCAACAATGTGCGTTGTCAAGGCAAATTCACCTTCTTGCCCTTCTGCTTGCCTTGCTAGATCAAAGTTGGCTATCTTAGTCCTGAAATCACTGTCAAGAAGAACATTACTGCTCTTTATATCTTTGTGAATATGACGAGGGTTGGTGAAGCTATGCAGATAGTTGAGACCTGTGGCCACATCCAATGCTATCTGTATTCTCAGTGCCCAAGTCAAAAACTTTCCTCCATTGTTGTCATAAATCCAATCACTCAAAGATCCATTGACTGCATATTCATAAACCAGATACCAATTCCCATAATTAAAAGAAACGCCCGAGAGACTAATAAGATTGGAATGGTTGATCTTGTTCAATAAATTTATCTCCTCTGACACATCTCCGTTGACTTTCTTAATAGCAGCAAAATCACCATTCATTTTTCCACGATAAACAGATCCTTTGATCCAACAACCGGGGCTGAAATTGTCTGTTGCAGATTGCAGTTCTTTAAAACTGTACACTTTGAGGGATTGTGCTACACTAGATAGACTCTCAATGAAATCCTGAGATTCCTCATCCAATTTTTTGTTTAGTGGATTTTCACATGCCTCGAAACTACTTGAAACGATTGCTGAATCTTGTTCCTTATTACTTTCTTGGAAGAACATATAGAAAATAATTGTGCCACAGATCAATGTAAGAGCAATTCCTGCAAGAACACCAACAATAACATAAACCCATGTTTTCTTTGAGCCCTCGTTGGAGGAAGAGTTAGGAGGTGGAGTTAAAGATGGAGGTGGTGGTAGAGACTCTGTTGTTTGAGAACTTGATGGAGGGTTTTCTAGAGGAACTAGAAGTGTAGTGAAGGGATAAATGATGGATGCTAGTTCAGAAAGACCATTAGCTTCAAGAGTCCTTCCAGTATCCACACCAAATCTTCTGCTAATTCGAAAAACAGTATCACCATTTTTTATTAGGTAGCTCAGCAGATAGTGGACACCAAAATCAGTTTGGCTCTTTGTGGGACAGGCACATCTAAGAGGAACAAGGACCCTTGTACCAACATCAAAATTACTGGCATTACCGTGTTGACCCTGGAGTGCTTGGCAGGTTGACAGGCCTTGGAAAGTGTTATTTGCAATCAACAAATAAGTGTCTCCTTTCTCAACAAAATAAGTTGTGTTTGCCTGGTAATGCTGACCAGAACAAGAGCAGTTAACAGGAACTATCACCATCCTGTTCGTTTCGAATGTTGCAGTCTCAGAAACTGAATTTATTTGAGAGAGCTGAGATGGTTCAGAGGCCAAGAGCGTAGAGATGGAAGCAACGGAGTTGTAAGGAGGTATAGACCTGAAGATAAGGTAAGCTTGGCAACTCTTGTTCAGGCCATTACAGGAGTACCCAAGAGCAGAATTTGTAGTATCAAAGCGGCTACAAGCGGTTGTGTCCAGTCCAACATAAGGCTGCTGGGCTCGAATCAAAGAACTAAAGCATAGAATGAAGATGAAAACAGAAATGTGAGAGAGAAAACCCATGTTGAACATGGAAGATTAGATGGGGTGGAATTAAGCTAAATGTTGCATTAAAAATGAGAATATTTATCCAGGGCCTCAAGGCATTATACGGTTTTGTATTTGATAATTACTTACTGAGAAGTTTTATTCTTAAAACCATTCCATGCTGAATTTGGGATGTGAAATTTCTGGGAATAGGTTGGGCTGATAGAGATTGCACAGTTAATTCAATTCCAACATCGCCAAGTGTGTGTTGACCATCAGCATTATCATCTAACATGTTTGAATAATAAATAATTAGATGCGAAATCCCCAGTAGCCTGTAGTGGCCCTGGACTCATTCAAATACTAATATTAAAAGCATATTAAACAATATAGTGCGTTTACAATACAAAGACTTCCAAGTTCCTTCCGTAGACAAATCAACATCACGTTGGGGTGAAATTTGTCATAACCACTCATCCAAACATTGCACGAATATTTTTTTTCAGTCGTAGCAGTAGCAATAAGTCATTGCCGTTAGCTGGAAGAAACAGTCAAAAGCAACCATCTAGATTGACTTGAGGACATGAGAAGAACAAAGTACCTCAAATCCTTTACTGGAGGCCATTTAATCACAATTATGAACATTAAATATATGAATACCCAAACTCAATTCAGACTGTATAGAGCAGTGACATATGACAGAAACTATACAAAGTTATAGAACTTCAATCACTTTTTTTTTTTTAAGGAAAATTCATTGAAACAGAACCATTAACACTACACACGATTCTGTTGGAATCTCGTCCAACCAAGTTACCGGATTTTGACGACCCAATGCCAACTTTATTAAATTGTGGGCGGCTGAGGTGCAATCTCTTGGAATGTGACATGTTTCAAAAATTGCCTATCATGAATGAGTTCTTGAATTCAGTTACTACCCAGTAAAACTCTGTTCTGCTTCCAATTTTGCATTCATCAGCCTGATAGCATTCCTTTAATCTGACTCAATGATCAGTGGCATCAAATTAGCTTCTCTTGCTATTACTAGACCTGCTACAATCTTTCCCTCTGAATCTCTAATTATCACCGCAAGGCCTGCCAGCTTTCTAAAGACATCTGTAGAAGCATCTACATTGAGTTTAAACCACCTAGCAGGTGGAGTTGTTTTCTACTAAAATGGGGATAGTTTCCGGCACTTCATTGTCTGATTGCACCCTTCTGAATGAATCCAAAGTTGCTTCTGCCCTTGCTAACGTAAAATAGAGGAATTTTGCAAAAGCAGAAGCGATTTTATTTAGTGTCAAAATAGCAAAAGAAGCTGATTTGATCCCACTTATCATTGAGTCAGATTGAAGGAATGCTGTCAGGCTGATTAATGGCAAGGCCTGCCCTTCAATCACTTCATATTTGCAAAAATGTTTCACAATCTCTTTTGCAACCAAATAAAGTTTCATAAACTTAATACAAAAGCTGTCTAAAACTTTAATGATGCAAGTGAATTTTCGATAAACAAAATTCCCCAATTCCTTGTGTAATTTATATAATTCATAAACTCAGTTGACGCTACGTATGTAAATAGTAGCTTAAGTTTGCTAAGAGATTGGATTTAAAACAAGCCAATCAAAGATCAGAGAAGCCATGAGGCTAAAAACATCAACGCCTTGTATATCAGTTTTACTTAAGAAACCAATATGTTACGGAAGTGTTATGTACGATCGTGAAATCCAGATGGTTTCATTAATTTCGCGATTTTTCTAGATTTTGGAAAAAGGCACCAATTTTCAACCAAGCAGAAAACCAATTCTTATCATCAAAAGACATTGTGAATTAAATGACTGTGCTGCTAAGGAAACAAGTTCAGAAGATGGTTATCCCTTGTTACTATCCTAATCTTTGTCACAGTGAAAGAAGCTCAAAGAAAACATGGAATTATCGACACAGCCATTAGCAAATAATTTTCTGGAGATTACAGTTGAATCAACATGAAAATAAAGGGACAAAAACTCGATTACTCTTAGAAATCATTCTCATAGGTCTATTTTAGAGTTTCTTAGCAATTTTCCAACGTTTAAGAGGAAAAGAATGCAGGAAGAACTGTCACAACTCAGTGTTGAAGAAAACTTTGTACATAAGAATCAAAGTCTATTGAAACTTAGACCCAGCAAAGGTTTTCAATATCTTTTGAGTCCCTTTGGCTGTGACGCTGAATACTATAATTGATCTAATCATGCACCTTGCATTTGTAGAGCTGACTCCAGTACGGTAGTCTTCTGAGATGTATACACCACATATAAAACTTGAACAAGAGGTAGCTTAAAATTTGCAAAGAAGCTGATCCGGATTCAACTTTCAATATACAGCATAAAGTGAGCATGAAGGAGTGCCAATCATCCAAGTTGGAACTGCTTTCTATCAAGTTCCCAAGCGTAGATACAATATAGTGTAGAAGAACAAGAACGCTATACCAAGACAATAACCAAAGAAATGTGAATTACATTCACAATTCCTCGAATCTTCGTTATGATTAGTAAAACTCCAATTATGAGGCAATCGACACCAGCAGAAATGCCGTTACGTAGTCCATTGGCTACCAGTCTGGTGTTATAACAAATAGGATAAATCGAGAAACTGTACAAATAAGCAAGACACAACATTTATCAGGGAAAATGTTTTAAACATTGGAACTGATATATTTTACACAACAACAATGAAATGAATAGTTATGATCAATAAAAAATTTCTAACCTGGAAAGGTTTTTGGGAAAAAAAGGTTTGCTCCAACGGCAAGAAAGGCAACCCAACGACCAAATTGACCTCTGCGTCATTAGATTGATTCCGACGGTAATTGTAATAGCATACACATCCAATTTAACTCAGACACAACAGAGAAAGTTGACAAGCACCGTAAGATCTTGAATAGCACGGTTGGGAAACTGGTTAAGAGATACAATACTAGAAGGTTAGTTTGCATGCGTGATCTCTGTCCTGTTCGGTTTAGAAGTAACAAAAATCTGTAGGGAGAACTTGACAAATAAAATGACTTTGTAAACAGCATGCTAAAACAAGAGACTCAGATTGAAACTTGACTATACAAGAGCATCTTAAATTCTTATTGTACAAATTATTACAATTTTCTCTTCGATACCATTCATAATATAAAAGCGGCGATAGGGACTCAAAGGAAAATAGCCTCCATCAGCAATGAAAATACCACAATCTTAAAAACTATGCAAATTCTTCAAACACATATTTCAAGCCTCCATGGAAGAAAAACAAGCATTGTACAAAGAGGAGAGGCCAGAGAAGAAGCTGTCACTGAAGAAAACGGATAAACACTCAAAACTTTTGAATTTAAGGCCTTCTTTATATTGGTTGTTTTCAAGTCCATAAATCAGAATCCATAAATTCATGGAATTTCCAGGCTCAATGGATTGTCGGGTCACAACAATGTCGAAAAAACCACTTCCACACCATAAAGTTCTCAGCGTCCAGGAGAACTCGAGGCCGTGCTGCGAAGTTCATGTCTTGGTCAAGAACTTTACTAAAGTAAGAAAAAGAAGGCTTGTACACAGTTACAGTCTCTTCTTCACTCGATTGAGAATCCCCGGACTTTCTCTAAGGAAGAAGAAGGCTGCTACTGTCTCTGTTGTAAGTCTGGATGGTTCAGAAACAGTTAAACTGTTAAGTGTGTTACTGGTTTGGTGAGCTGGATGCTGCTGAGATGGCATGACAGCTGTGCCAAGATTGTTAAGTTAGTTATGAGTCTGTTAAGTGAGCTTTCGGGGCTGGTTACCAACTACAAAACAGAGGCAACAGGCTGGTTGCTAAGTATCCTTCATTACTCAAGTTCACTTCAGATCTTAGGTATTAATTCTTCTTTTTAACTATATACTTTAAGGGATTGAACTACATCAGATATACTTTCCAAGAAGTCCTGGGAATATTCCTCATCCAACTTCTTGTTAATGATTTTTTACGCGCATCGAAGCTATGGGAGACGATAATTGAATCATGTTTCTTCTTTCTTCTATGGAAGAATTTACAGAAAACAATGGTGCCAACTATCAGTATAAGAGCACTTCCTCCAAGAACCCCTGCAACCACATAAATCCAAGTTTTGTTCGAGCTTTCATTGGAGGGTGAGTTAGGAGGTGGAGGTGGAGTTGAAGATGGAGGTGGTGGTGGTGGTGGCGGCTCTATTGTTTGGGAACTTGACGGCGGATTTTCCATAGGAAATAGAAATGTAGT
>JAXCLQ010035049.1:5866-24258 GCA_035584115.1 Cedrela odorata | reverse complement strand
TCACCAGGAAGACACCGAATGTCAGCCATCAGCAATGATCTGGTTGCAGATCTAGGAGGATAGCAGTTGGCAACAGATCCCATAGATATACTGGTTTAAGCAGCTGAAGTATTAAAATTAACAAACTCTGAAGAATAACGGGCATAAGCAATAAAAGAGAAGTGTGTATCTCTGCCTTGTATTTCAGAGAGAGAGAAAGAGAGTTTAACCATTGATAGGTGCAGCAAGAAATATCATCACAATATGATTTTATCTTACAATGTTCTAATCTCAATTTCTGAACTACTATATTAACTAATCACTCAAATCCAATTCACAAAGCAAAGGCATTTCACAATGAGACCTTGCCCAAAACCAAATCAGAAATTGAAACATGAAAGAAACTTGAAGTGAAGAAATCCTACCTGTTAAAGAAGTGCATAGGTGAGATGACACCAAAAGGAGAACCGGCAGCTAGAAGGAAATCTCCTGTTTTAATCAAAGGTGATATGGTGATGCTTGACAGATCCTGATTCATAATAACGCAAGATGTTAACATCTAGCTCAAGTCTGCAGACAAATTATACCAGCCGAACAATATTGCAGGGTTTCATCAGTTATTATAAATTATCACCACACAGTATATTATCCAGAAAGGAAAGAGTTGACAACAGAAAACAAACTTTACCTTTAAGTATAAGGAAACTCCAAGGATAACAACTCTAGTAGTCGAGTTTTCCATAACACTTAGATTGCTTGATTCCTCCATTGCCATATGCCAATAGCTGTCCGAGAAAGATTTGTTGCCATGCTCAATCTGAAGGGATTAGTTTAAAATCAATATCACATAATATGCTACATATATTTAACTTCAAAAGAGAAATCTTTTCTTCGTGGCAGCATTTTGCATAGAAAATACTGCTTCGATAATAATTTTCAAAGAAATGTTTCTTCACCGACAATGGATACAGATATCTTTAGACTGATATTAATTTTTAAGATGGAGTTATTAGTCTTCTTGCAGAAATTGAAAAAGAAAAACTTTGTCCACACCAGAAATCCCAAAAATAATATAAGACAAGCACTTGAAGAGCAAATATGGAAAACCTCAAGATATTCTAACCTGAGTCCTAGCAACATCTGTTAAAGGCTGAGAACCAATATCCTATGAGGCCAGGGACCAACCAACCTCCCATCCATGCTCCGGTGAGCCTGAAGAAGCTTCAATAAGTGATCGGAGAGCAAGGGAAGATACAGGGATGTCAACCATCAGGAATTCACTTATCATCATGTGATAGATTTAAAGAATAATAATAAATGCTCGACAAATCTTATTTATCATGTCGAAAGGCAATGATTATGAGCATTAAATGTGATAACAATGCAATTGAATTTAAAATAAATCGCAACTTATCTTAACATATGTTAATAATTTAACATACATCTTGTTGTTCGTATACCTTCGTCATATCTCACATAGAAACTGGTCATGGTATAAACATGGAAGCATCACCAGTGATGATAGCAATCATCAGTTTGTCAAACATCACAAAATGCCGCAAGCTTAGAACTTCAAAATTATCATTTTCCTGATAGTTGCTTCAACTTGCTCTTAAGCCCTAACCATGGTGAAGAATATACACCTAAAATTACTATGAGCAATCATATTGATTAACCACACAATAATTTGAAGCTCCATTTATGTCAAAGAAAGATAAAGGAAATAGAAATTCAGTTCTAGCCAAATTTAAAGTAGCTGATGATATCACCAGTTTTCCCATTAATACTAATCATCGAAAAAGGTAATACTAGCTTCTAAGGCTCTTTACATCAAATTTTTTATATATATAAAAAAAAAAAAAAACATTTAACTATTATTAAACACTCACCAACATAATAAGTTGTGCAGTGATCCATCCAGGGGATCCTTTATCCAAATCTTCATGTTCTTTCACCGACCTCAATTTGCTCTATAAATTAAAATACACTGGCACATCATATCCAATCCGACACAAAACTATTGATTTCAGCTAACAACTTCATATCATCTTGTACCTCTACCATAATATCAATCTGAGCACCGGAAATCAACTCAGGCCGGCCCTGCAACAGAAAGCACTTACGATTATTCTAAAAAGTAAAACCCTGCGCACAGGTGAAAAACACCAACAAGCTATAGCTTCTACCTCGCCAGTGTTCTTCTCTCTGTGTTGAAGAGACAAAAACGGCTCAACAACAGAAGCAACAGTCACTTAGCGCCCCAATTACGCTCAGCAACCTCACCATAAAAAATGTTACAAGGCAGTAACATCCCAGAAGCTGAAAGAGTCGTCTTGCCGGAACTAAATTTACCCAGAAAGAAAAAACTAGACAAATACACAAAATAATATTTTCAAAATATACCAATAGTTTATGTAAGTGAACAGAACAAATGAATTAACTGACTTGTATAGATGAAAAGCGTTTCTTCGCATCTTCAGTCCTTTTGGGTCCTAAAAATTTTAGAAAAAAAAAAATCTTATTTCAGAACCAGATGAAAAAAATAAGAACAAAACAAGTGAACTACGTAAACGACTTACAGGGCATTGGACTCTGACCAAGACGCCGAAATTCCGCGAAAAATCGGCTATCTCGGATAAACCCATATGGATTTGCTTGTTGTTTCGAGGTTCCTTGGTTGCAGTGAGTTCTTTAAGGCAAAAGAATTTGGATTGAAATTAAAATGAAATGGATTTTGCAACTCCGGAGCTATGACAAGTTGGTTTTCAGAATGAAAAAGTGTTACGTCAGTCTTCCGAGATGGTCGAGCCGAATTAGATAAACGACGGCGTTGCAGCACTCACGTGCTTTTAAACCTAAACTCACCGTTTTGCCTTCGAAAAGGGTAAATAACACTTAGCTACCCAGTAATTTGATTAAATATTAATTAAATACCTTCCATTCATTAAAAAAGATAAATGAAGGAAAACCCAGGAGCAAGACCCAAAAATTATTCAGACTTCTATTCAAAATTTAAAAGCTGATTTTGAATTTACCGTTACAAAATTGACAAGAACAATATTTGGCGCCAAAAACTTGAACTCAATGTTTTACCCGTTTATGTATTGTAAACCCGCCTAATCAGATGTACACTAGATTGATATAAGAAGCTTATTACAGTAACAGGTAACCCAACTCACAAATGATAGGAATCTAAACTACTTCACTCTGCAGTAGGATTGAATAACACCAGTATAAATATTGTTGTTTTTTCCTATCCCAGTTATCTAAAAAGAAAATTATGTGATCCGTTTGGGGTGAATCATGTTAATTATATATATTTTTATACTTTTATATATATTTTTTATTATCTTATATAATAAAAATTTATGGTTATTTTTCACTGTCTCAATTATCTAAAAAGAAAATTACACGATCCACTTCCATTTTTCTTTATAATTCGAGGTGAATCATGTTAATTATATATATTTTTATACTTTTATATATATATATATATATATTTTTATTATCTTTTGTACTAAAAATTTATTTATTAATAAATATGTACAGTACATATTACAATAGTAATTTGATATAATATGTCTAAAACCGACAACACGAATGATTTTAAGACATACAACACTAATAATATGCTGATGCGTAAAGTATTTGTGAAACAGTATGCTGAGTGAATGTGATTGTGATTTTAATTATAATAGGTTTATGAAATCCTGACAAGAATACGACGTCGCATGATATGATTATGATTTTGAGACCTTAAAAAGAATACAAAGCCACAGAGTATGATATGTAGCGAAAGTTTTCTATCAAATATGAAATATTTCTTTGAGTACTTATTTGATGTGAATTAAACTAATTGTACTATAACATATGTTCATGTGTGTATTTCTTCTATTTATATATACTAATAATAGAATATACATATGAATTGTCTAAGATAATTATATTATTTAAATAATTCCTTACATATGTATTATCGAATAGGCATCGATGTTGCACAGTAGACATACTAAATATTTCTGGTGAATATAATGAGATGATATTAGTGCGAATAGCATGATAGTCATGTTATTAGGCCATTAATATAAATTAATAGTTAAAGAACTGTTTTTTGAACGTGACTAAAAATATGATGATGCACACGAAAATATTTTATAAAATGATTCATCATATAATTATACCAGTGTGTTAATTACTCTTTAGACCTGAGATGTTATAGTCATTAATCGATATATAAATATATATATGCACATGGCTCATATAATGTATAAATGCGAGACTAATCACCTATTATATATAGAAACTCGGTTTGGTCATGCGTTGTTTGTATCGATATGCGAATGATTGTCAGACGGGATCCGTTGACTTAATATATAGGATTTCGAAGTTTCGTTGACTCGGTCTGAATTTGAGTTCCTAATTGAACATCAATAAATTGCTAAAATATAAATACCCCAGGCTAGGGACTAATAATTTTCATACAAAAAGTTTTACTCTTGGTCACGGACTAATAATTATTATACAAAAAGTTCGTAGTAACAAATTCAACACGTATTAACTGATAGTTCGCATATAACTAAGTTTATGGGATTTTAACACTTGTGAGCCTTAACTTAGTTAGGATTAGACGAACGTAATGAAATTATCCACACATAATGTATAATTAAACATAAAAAGTTCGATAAAGAGTTTTTTTTATTGTAGTTTAGGGATTATGGCATGTTGCTAGACATTAACCATAATCGTTGAATATCCAAATAGTTCGGAATGAATTTGATGAGATCAATTTTGGCTCACAGCTAACTCCCAGCGAATCATAAAGGTCACAACCAATAACTTATATTCTTCCTTACTATAAGAGAGATTAAATATTATCTACAAGAGAGTTAGGACTCTCGAATATAATATTTGGCTAAAAAATGTAAACGGTTTACAAAATAAATAATTTAATAAACCCAAGAACTTTATAAATTAACCCGAAATTAGAGCAAGTTACAATATTTCATTAATATTTAGATATAAAATAGTATTAAAATAAGTTCGGTCAAAATTGATTTAATTAGCTTAGAGAACAGGTTTGATGAGATTGATTTTGGCTCATAACTAACTTTACAGTGAAGCCAAAAGGTTACAACCAATAACTTATGTTCTACCTAGTTACGAGAAAGATTAAATATTATCTATAAGAAAATTAGCACTATCACAGATAATATTTAACTGAAAAGTGTAAACAGTTTACATATTAAATAGTTTAATAAACTTGAGAGCTTTATAAATTGACCGAATATAACTTAGAGTAAGTTACAATATTCTATTAATATTTATATATAAAATATAATTAAAATAAGCTTAATCAAAATTGGTTTGATTAGCTTATTGATTATTTTGTATTAAAAATTTTAAATAAGAGTAAAATAGTCATTTCTCTTGTCACTATTAAAAAGTTTCCAAAAAAAGCTTTGGACTTATTTATTTTTGACTATTTTATCAATTACATTTTAGTAATCAAGTCAAAAATATAAATATAGATCATTACTTTTGATATAAGATATTAATTTTTTTTTTTTAAAAAAAAACTCTCATTATCTATATCTCTTAAAATATATGATCAAGCTTGGGAGCAACATTTTTTGATTTTTTTTCTTGGAGACTTTGTGATTTTATATATTTTTTTCATCAATCCCTAACTAATTGATACCTTAATTTCATGCTTATATGATTAATTTTGTGAAAATTAGTATAATTTACATGTTTTAATATTATAAACCCTAATTGTCATGTAATTACTTTATCAATACTTTAACGTATTACATACACATCTAAATTATTATTATTTTATTAAGTTATTATGTATATAAATAATTATAATCACATAAAATTCAATTATGATATAATTTACTATACTAATATATATAAAATAATGTAAACATATTTATTTATAGTCTAATAATCAATTCTGAGTGATTTTAGAATTTTTTAAAATTTTTATTATCTCACTCCCTCTTAAACACGTATCTTAAATACGTATGATTCAAAAATCAACGGTTAAAACTTATTCAAAAATTAATATGATAAGTATAAAAATATAATTATTCTAATTTTATAATTATCCTATCTACTAACTTTTATCTACGTATCTTTTTTACTTCCCTGTGATTTTACTTTTATCAGCTTACAATTTTTCCCCTTCTCTATTTTTCTTTTTTATTTTCTGCCATCCGTTTGCTTTTGTTATGTTTCAATCTCAATTTTTTGATTAAAAATTAATATATATATATATATATATATATATAAAAGTTGTTTCAATTACACCGAGTGCAATTAATTTAAAATAGAAAGCAAGCTGCACGCTTCATTCTTATATTGGCCACGTGTGACAGAAAACTTACTCGACAATCATATTCACTCGCGAAAACCTATCTTTCTGACTTCAACCATTACTGCTACTTCACAGTTTTCATTCAGCATCATTCAATCGGAAACTATCTTTGTTACTTCTTTCATTACTCTCCTTCACTGTTTTTGTTCATAGTCATTCAATCAGAGAAAAACTTTGCATTTGATCAATACCCACCACTAAAAGTAATCGTTTTTCCCTAATCTGTCGTCAATCAACAAGATGCAAGAACCCAAACCTTATATTCTCGTTGGCTTCAAGTTCAGACCTTCAGACGAAGAACTAGTCGAGTATTATATTTACAGGAAGGTTTCAGGAATTCCTATTCCATGCCTTGATTATATTGTTAAAGAGTGCGATCTTTATGGTGATGAACCCGGGAATATTTGGGAATTATATGGAGGGCCACTGTTGAATGAAGATGAAGATCTCTAGTTCTCTACCAAGTTGAAGAAAAGGCTCCTAAGAGTTCCAGAATAAACCGAAAAGTTGGTTTGGGTCCGGGCACTTGGCAAGTGGAAGATGCTTCTTACGACATTGTATCCAGCAAATCCCAGCAGCTAATTGGCTCCAAGAAAAGGTTCCGTTATGAAAATGACAAGTTTGAGGATAATGGCTGCAGGATAATGCACGAGTATACTCTTGATCCTTCTTTGTTAGGGCAGAATCAATCAACGAATTATGTGCTTTGTAGGATTCGCAAGAATCAACCAACTGGGAGAAATGAGAAATCCTGTTTAGCAAAGAAAAGAAAGCTGCAGGATTTCCAGAACAACAATCAATCTGTAGACTCAGAGAGGTTTTCCACCCAACAAGAAAGCAAGCAAGTGGTTTGTGTTAACAATATTCAGTGTCAGTCTTATGAAGCTTGTATGGTGCAACAAGAAGCAAGTTGCAACACTAACAGGATGACTGAGTAGAGTTTTCAGAGGAGAGAAGCAGGTGGAATTGATTATTCTGATTTTGATGGTGCTGGACAATATGAAGTACCAATGCGAATGACAGTGCCTGATCAGACTACTCAAACATTAACAATGGTTCAATCTGCAGAGCATGGGAGGAAGTTCACTCAAGAAGAACGCCAGCAGCAACAAGTGTGTGTTAATGATATAGAAAGTCAACATGAAGCAGCGTTGGCGATGATGAGACAGAAAATTTCATCCGAAAATAACAACTTTCAAAGAAGTGAAACTGGAGGAATTGATTCAAGTAGTTTTGCTGAACAACACGAAGCACTTGTGCCAGTAGTGCCTGATCATCAGACAGTGATGTTCCAACAGAAAGAATCATCAGACGATGACCCACTTAGCGGAATACCTGAAGAAGACTTTTGTATGCTTCGTAAGATGTTCTCTGTGGACGAGTTCGACAATCAACCAATTGAAGAAAGTGGTCCAAGTGTGAGTGTTGACTGGATGAGTATGCCAGGTATGCATGAGATGCTGTGTGAGCTTCCTAAGCTTATGTGAGGGCATTCTTCAGAGAAGTGAAAGTGTTGCTGAAATACCAATGGCGTTGCCTGATCAGACAGTGGTGAGTAAGATTCCTGAGCATCAGCCTGTGTCTAAAGAAAATGTGATTGCCCAATGCACAAGTGTTGACAGGCGGACTATGCAATGAATGAGTGAGCTTCCACAGCTTCCTTCTGAAGAAAATGTGATTGCCCCCATTGATGGAGAATATGCCAGAATACAAGTAACAGTTCAAGTGTTGACTGGGAGGCAATTATTGATGAAGTGATGAGTGAGGTGGTCCAGATTGTTTCTGAAAATTATGGAAGTACAAGTTCAAGTGCGTGCCTGAGTTTGTATGAACGTCAGCGTCTCGATCCCTTGTTCTTAGCTGGAGAAGATTGTTGTCATTAGTTTAAGAAAATTAATCAGTTGAACAGTCCCCGAGTCTAGTATTGAAATTGATATTGTAATGAATTACCAAAGCTTCCATGCAGTTTATTGTTTGGGCTACAAATAATTTTGTATCTATTTTTCAAGAAAGTTTGAAATTCTGGTAGCAAGTTCCATTAGAGCTTCTTCTTCGTTTAAGCTTTTAAATTACATTCAGTCTTGTTATTTGCTTTCTTCTTGCTAGAAATAACATAATAAGATAACCATAATGTAATACAAATGATGGATGATGTCTATAATATAAACACATCCCAAAACCAGAACCCTGAGTCACGCCTCTCTAGGATGTAATGTAAGTTCAACTAACCCAGAAACTATTTGAAAATTCTGATAAATATGTAAAAGGGATGGTTTATCATGATTTTTGGTTTCAACCGTCCTCATTTTCGCGTTACAAATACTGTGAAAAATGAATTGTCTGCTCCTTCTAATTCACCCTTGTGTAGTTTTATTAACTTCCCATCTTCGATATCACGTTTTGCTGACTGTATTCTCATGTAATTGAAATTCAGAGGAGGGCATTTTTAGGCCACTCAATGACAAAGAGACAAACGAAGAGAGCTTGAATTTGTACGACTCTCTGACTGAAATGAAACTTCAATATTTGATCTTGTAGTTACTTTCTTCTACTCTGAAGCTAAAGCACATTCATTTTGAAAACTCGTGAGGAGAATACGAAACTTAGTGTTAAATGGCCTGCAATTACCACAGACGAGCGAGAAAAGATTGCATAAAGAGTTTCATAAAAGAGCCATTTTATTTCTCAATATCTTCAAAACATCAAACAGTGGTTTTTCACATTTGCAGATTGTGCAAATACAATTTTAACTTGCGAGCTAAAGAGAACATAGTGATTTCCACGAGTAAAGGGATAAAAGAATCAAAATAGCAATCTCTTATCTCATCCATGAGCCCAAGAATGATAAAACAGCAATCAGCAGCCTCAGCAACGATGGTGTCTCTCTTATTCTCCCTATCCTATTCTCCAGTTGCCTTGGCAGCTCATTTTTTATTTGACATGGTAACCTTTCAGGGGCTATACGCTTTCCACTAAACCTTGGACCAGTTTTGTCAAACTTCTCATACGAACCACCATCTGCTAGACCGCTACTACCTACGATAGACAACTTCTCCTGCCTTCGCAAGCCTCATTTTCTAGTTTTCCCTAACTTCGCCGAAACAATAGGGTAATGAGCCTCATTTTCTAGTTTTCAATCATTTTTGGGTCAACTTCACATCATCAAAGGGATTTCTACAATGAAAATGAATATTAATAAAGAATGCCCTATAATCTAACACTAAATAAATCAATTAGTAAAATTATGTAATAATAGTAATTAATTGGAATAATAACCAAAGAGTAAGAGCAAAGCATCTTAAAAATTTAATTTACTTTTCAGTAGTTAATTTAACATTGACAATTAAACAAATGCAAATGTTAATGTTAATGGCGGAAAGTACCATAATATCCCTACATTCGACACGTGTTGGCAACTGATTCGCAGTACTAACTACGTTATAAAATTGTTGTAATACAACATTGTATGGAGTTATGTAATTAAATTATATAGAAATTCGGTAAGACTGATTCCCACGGCCACGAGCCTCTGCGCATCCGCCTCTTCTCTCTCTCTCTCTAATTTCTAACACTGAAGACAGGTCAAGAAAATATTCTCTTTTCTCCTCTCCTTTCTCACCACCTTCGTTTAATCTTATCTCTGTCGTTCACTAGCGAAAGATACTGCATCGATCTTTATTTTTGTGTTTGGTTGAATAACAGACGGAAAACTGTAAGCAATGCCAGCACAGAAGCGCTCTTACGATAGCGCGACTAATATTACTCCGCCAGAAGAGGTTGAGTCTGTTGACGATGATGATACTGTGCTACGCGACCAGAGTAACAACCATGAACAGCAAACTCAAGCTTCTGCTGGTCCTCCTGCTGTTGACGAGGACGGTACGGGTACGTATTTTGTGATTATTATTATTTTTTAGGAGATAAAAGGTTTGCGTGATTATTATCAGTTGGTGTACTGTGTGTGCGCATTTCGCTTCTGGGTTTTGATTGTTGCTTTTGTTTTTGTTTTTTTTTTTTCCTTGCAGAATCTGATCGAAGCCGTTCGTCTGGTAACGGAGAGAAAGACGAGTATGTTTGTTAGTTTGTTGGTTTGTTTTTTCTTAGTATTGCTCATTATAATGTCGGATTCTGCGATCTGCATGTCTTGTGTTCCGTGTTACTGTCTGTTTCTCTGCATTTACAGCCACGCTGAAGAAATTGTGATATGGGTTTTCTGGGCTATAATTTCAGTTCCTATTTCGCCATTTTTTTTTGTTGAAATGGCTAGACTTTGTGCTTGCGTACAAGGTTGATTTTGTTATTAGTTAGACAGTTGTAGATTAAAACGGGAAATTTGTGGCTTAATTTGCATGGAGTGGCTTATTAGGTGTCTCTTGGTAGTGCGATCACTGGGTTGCATATGAGCTGTGCAATTCGGATTCCTTCTGTCTTTGAAGTTCTTGTAGATCAATTCAAGCACAATTATGGACGGAGAAGATGATTTACATGACAGCTTAAGCTAATTGTGTTTTTATTCTAGTCAATCAAGACCATATTGTTGCGTATACTTTGGTGCTAGGTGTCGATTAGTGGGCCAGTGGGTCTGCTTGTGTGTTTTAAGATCTACTGGAATGTCATTACAGTAATTTTCTTTTCTGTCTGGAAAGCCCCGGCTAACTTTAGCAGCAATATAGTTTGATTTTGATACATAATATGACCATGCGGAGGGGTTTAATGATATGAATTTCCCCAGTGCTTTATTGTTTTTGCCCAAAGTTTGTAAGCATGTCAATCACTTAAGATGTAATGTCAACTGAAAAATAATACGTATCAGCATTTTCCATACATCCATGTGAGGTATAATTGTATCAATTTTTTTGGAGTATTGGCTTGAAACAGGATTTTAAAGTCAACTGATAATTTTTATGCAGTAATTAAGTTGGTATCAGCATTTTCCATATATCCATGTGAGGTATAATTGTATCAAGTTTTTTGGAGTATTGGCTTGAAACAGGATTTTAAAGTCAACTGATAATTTTTATGCAGTAATTAAGTTGGTTTCGTAGAGTTACAGTTTCCCTGCAAACTATAGCTCCTTCTGAATTAATTCTTCACTTATATTTCACAACGCATGTCCTTTTAAAACTGGAATTTTGGCTGCTAAGCTGTTATTGCGGGTCCCCATTGAAGCCCTGGTAGGGTGTATTAACAAGCATAGGTCCAGAATTATTCC
This sequence comes from Cedrela odorata, assembly GCA_035584115.1. NCBI lineage: Eukaryota > Viridiplantae > Streptophyta > Magnoliopsida > Sapindales > Meliaceae > Cedrela > Cedrela odorata. The sequence goes on along the minus strand of JAXCLQ010035049.1, from coordinate 12,688 downwards.
TTGTAAACCATTTCTTTCAGTGGAGACATCACTACTAAATGTCAGATGATTGTGTTGGTTGAGGAGAAATTGAATATATGATAAATTTATTGGAATATTTTTGTTAACTGCTTTACTTGACATGGAGGAAGACTTTATGTTATGTAATAGTTCTTTGTGAGGATGGTTCAGAGTAGTCAGACTTAGGATATCTGTTGGTATTTATCAATGCATCATCATAGTTGTATAACATAATCATTTTGGACTGCTTTTATTTTATTTTTGTATGTGGGCGCAAAAACATATGCTTGTTAAACGATGTCAAATTAACACCTATTGCTAAGGGTCTGACTTCTTATATTCTGTTTGCAGGAAGCTTCAAATAGTGGATTTTCAACTGACAGTTAGATTAGAAGGATAATATTGCTTGTCTAATTCCTTGTTCAAACACAGCTATTGACTGTCATTTCCAAGTTTTAACAAATTGCTTCTCTTGTATCTTTGACACTCTGTTGAACTCCTTTTTTTATGTTTACTGTGGAAGGTTTTTTTTTTTTTCGTTGGGGGGTGGGGGCTGCCGTGGTGGGTTTAATTGAAGGTTAAACTATTCATAGCTTGGGTATTATGCAGTCAGTCAATCTGTAAATATTGTCTAATTCTTGCATCTGCTTATAAGTTACAGACATACTTGTGTATGAAATAAAAGAGAAAATTACTTGGTGAACTATATGTTAATTATTGGTGCTGTAATTTAACAATTTTTGTGTTGGTATATGTTGCAGATTTGTAATAGTAAAATTATCTGATATTCGCAAGGAAGTACAGTGTCCAATCTGTCTGGGTAAGATTTTGGGATACTTAGTTAAATATATAATTTGCAAAAACTTTGACAATTGGGATACTGTCCTATGCTTCATTTTGGGTGAGCACATTTTTCATACTTATTAAATGTTACTGAGGAATGTTATTCAATTGTTCCAGGATGCTACATAAATTTCTGTTAATTATCAAAGATAAGAATTTCTACCCCGTGTGTTGAATCATTGAGATGAATCTCCTCTAATGCTATGTTTTGCTATGTTTTCAACCTTTTTGTTGCATACAAGTTGACAGAAACATACTTCTAGTGTGGCACAAACCCTTAAGCTGAGACATATAATGTGAGTCGATTGCATTTGGTGGCATGTAAGAAACCGACTGATTTATATGTTTCAATCATTTGAGCAATTTATGAGGTATATGCATCAATTGCCAGATATGTGTTGGCAATCTCTATTGGCATTGCCATTTTATTGATAAACTTAAATGTGAACTTCAGCTTCAATTTACTGGCTTTATAGCTCTAGGTTTACCTTCTATAAAGGGTGTAGGTGTTATTTTCCACCAAGCTGAGTAGATGGTTGACTGAAACAAGAAAAAACCGCATATATCTTCATTTTTTATTTCTTCTAATGAATAAAGTTGACATTGATCCTACTTTCATAATCATGAAGTTTTGTTGGTTTTTCAAAAGCACGAGGTTTGGAGAGATTTTCTAATGCAAATCCAAGTTCCTAATTTGTGTGCCATTAATAAAGTATGGATATTATATAGAGCCGTGAATTAGCAAGTACATGCAATCTTCAAAGTTGCAGATAGCTTTCATCATAATTTTGTTCCTTTTTCAATACTATTGGTACGGGTACAAATCATGGATTCTCCACAATCTCTGAATTACTCTGTATCTACCTACTTTGCTATTCTGCACTGTTCTTAATTGGTTATCTCGCTCATATGTTAAGTGAGGCATTGGGTCTCTTCACAACTTTGGCACCAACTGATTAGCTCACTCTAATCGGCCGCCTTTTAAGATTCATAGTATTCCACAACTTTGAGCTGTTAAGTATGAAGGCATTGTAGGAACTTTTGGGGTAAATGTGTTATATTTTCTGGTTCCATATCACATCTGCCATTAACTCTACTCCTTTGGCCTCTTCCCTCACAAACCACAATTTTAAGACACTGCTACTGCAAAACCATTAGTAGATCCATTTGGCAGGTGGCTCTAAGGTTTTGGCAAAAATACCACTGGATTGCATGCACTGACATCCCTGTAATGCATGATGAAATGGCTCCCTATGTTCTTGTCAGAACTACCATAGGATTGCAAGTTGGCTGGAGATTTCTTCCTTACAACTTCATATATTTGGGGATTTTTTAATATAAGTTTTTATTGAAAATAATGTGACTGTTGATCAGATGGCTACCTACATCCTCAGTGGAACCCCACATATGAGCAACTTATTTATTAGTTGAATGATCTTAACTGCTTTACCAATATTATATCTACATGTACATGGGTGCTGATTACTGTTGTGATGGGCGTGCATGCTTAGAGCTTTAAAGAGTTTTTCAGTTATAAATAACACAACATCTTTTGCTTCTTAATATTGATGCATGAGTATGAATTTTGCAGAAAGATTGCTGATTTCTATTTTGTTTGTATAGGGATCATACGTAAAACAAGAACAGTGATGGAATGTCTGCATCGCTTCTGCAGAGAATGCATTGACAAAGCTATGCGGATGGGGTATGTTTGAAGTATCTCTTTTTTCTTTACTCTTTTGTTGAAACATTGGATTCAAATTTCCTAGTCCGATATCTGGTTGGGATGATCTTGCTAAGTTCACTTAAAAAATATGACATATAAGGCTAAGGACCCTTTTTTTCTCTCTTGAAAATGTTAATGAAAGTTAACTGCAGGAACAATGAATGTCCTGCCTGCCGTACACATTGCGCTAGTCGCCGCTCTTTGAGAGATGATCTAAATTATGATGCCCTAATTGCAGCACTGTATCCTGATATTGACAAGTACGAGGAAGAGGTATATTTTGCTTTATTTAGTGCATCTTGAATTGGAATCTGATCTTTAGTTTAATTGAAACTCAAGAATTCATCTGTTTACCTGGTTTAGGAATTGGCTTTCCAAGAAGAGGAGACAGCTCGCAATAAGCAGGTGATAATTTCCAAGTTTGTTTATGAGTTTGTGCCTACATGTCACCGAATCATTCTCTCTCTCGTCTTTTCCTTTTTCTTCTTTTGGTCTTCTTTGTAAGCTCAATAAATACGTATTTTATCCGTTCATGGAGTTTATAAACTCATTTTCTTTCTTCTTGGCTCCTGTCTCAACTCGTGTGCCATGAGATGATGTAGAGTAGCTGTCTTTTTTCCTAAAGAAAGCAAAACCGGCTAAATGCTAAAATGCTTTATTTGTTTTCATGAATTGATGGCACCCCCCATTGACTTTTGAACTTTCAGAACGGCAAAACCTTGAATTTGAATAGTGCATTCCTTCATCATGTATGTATATCTGTAGTTTATCTAAGTTTCTAGTGTCTATAATTTTCTTTTGCACATGACTTAGAAGAAAATTATAATGTCTACAAAGTCACCAACTTTGATTATTTGGGGTTATGCCAACAGATTCAAGCTTCCATTGCGCAAACTTTCCAGCGACAAAATGAGGCTCTGGGCAGAAAACGGCCAAAAACTACATCAGCCTCATTTATGAGGAGGTCACACGGTCGGTACCGGGATACTCCTTTGAGGGGGAGGAGAAACTATAGAACAACTGAACTTCAGGGATCTGATGACAACGATGACGCAAATGGTGATGTAGGCAAAGATTCATCTTCTGCAGATGAACGCTCTTCAGAAGTCGGACCAAAAAGACATAAGAGGTGGGTTGGACCTCGGTTTTCTCAGCCTTCCTCTGCAGCTGCTAGTGCTGATGGAGGAGGTGATGAAAATGACAACGAAGTAAATAGAGAATCTATGGGTGCATCTGCTGGGCTCATTGGGCCTTCAGAACGGCTTGCCTGGGGCAAAGGTGGGATTCGATCTCACACACGACATGGCAGTGTGAGTGGTAGCAATGGTAAGAATGCCCGGAACAGCCGCCTCTCTAAGTTGGTCGATTATCTCCGAAACTTGGAGGAAAAGGAAGACCTGGTAAGTTCAACGTTTCGGTGTGATACTGCAACTGTTGTGACATGAAATTATGAACCTCAAATTTGGCTCCAAAATAATCCAAAACTTTGACCTCACTGAACCCTAACTATACCTTTTTCTTCAGTGCTCATACAGTTCACTGCTTATTTATGACCTGCCAAGTTCATTAGATCATCAGTTTTTATCATTTTTTCTTAGAATCTTAGTTCTTTAGCTCCTTTTACTCTCCACCTCTATGATAGGATCAATGATCACTCATTTTTATTTCAGTTGGATATCCCACTCATGCTTGTTTCTTTTGATGAACAAAGAATCCCAAGTTTGCAGCAGCCATACCTATGCTGCAGGCCTACATTGTCTGTTAAGCATCTACGACAGGTGATTCTTCTTTCATCCTTTATCCATTTTTTCATTAGATAATGTCTAGTTACAATTTGAAATATTTGGTCTTCAATACTGAAATTTGTTTTAATTGCCTGTTTTCTGCAGTATGTGGCTCTCCAGACTGCATTGCAAGCCAACGAAATTGAAATATACTTGGTAAAAGAGTTGCATTCCAAACTCAGCCTTCCAACCTCTTCTAACTCTCCCATGATAGATCCATGCAAAGATAAGCTGCAAGTCTTAAATGAACAAGAAACCTTGAAAGGACTTCAAACACAAAATTTCAGCCATGGCTACCTGGTGAGAGATATTTTCCAAAACTAACATCAATATGCAGATTCATGCAAGCACTTCAATTTACAACGTTCATTCTTATTCATTGTTTCATACTTTGAATATCATGCAGCTTCTGGCATACCAGAAAATTCCGTCGAACCAAGTCTCAGAAGGATGATGAAATGCTGCTGCTACTGCTTACTGAAAAAAAGGTTGTTTCATCATATTTTTACAGAGGGAATGTATATATAAAGCATACTGGAAACAAGATTCACAGGTAGGTATGAATTCTTATAGCTTGCATGCTCTACAACAACATTGTTCCGTATAGTAGGATGAAGTGAGTACACTTAGAATGAGCATTTTTACAAGTAGCAAAAGTAGTACTAATGATGGTGACAATTTTTATTTTTTTTTTTAGTCCCAATGCTGTGATTATAATTGTTTTTATCATATAATATGTAGTGAAAATTAATTAATGGTGCCCATGAAGGAGCAAACTGAGATTGTGTTTGTCCAAGTATAATTCCTTCTTACCCCCTTCTTGTAATTTTATAGTTGGGTGAAACATTAATTTGATAATTTAATTTAATTTATTTTAGACTATATTGTAGGGTGTATCCTGCAATATGATTTTTATATTATATTATCAGGGAAGTTCGGAATATTTTGACACCTGGCGAAATAACGAGAGCAGAGTTGCAAGTACTTTTAAAATTAATTATAAAAAAATATTTTTTAACAGTAAAATTGTTTTTATTACTATTATTATTAATTAATTAAAATAATTTTATTTATATATATTAATTTTAAAATATTTTTACGTATGTACATTCATTAAAATTTTAAAAAAATTATACATAAATATATATTATATAAAAATTATTTTTAAATATAAATCATATTAAATACATAAAATAAAAAATATATAAATATCATGTACTACAATTTTAGATATTTTTATCTCTAAAAACAAAAATTAAAATTAAAATTATTTTAATTAATCAATATTACATATTTTATAATCAATTTATAAATATATAAATATATTTCTTAAATAAATTAATTAAGATTAAAATATTATTTTTTATAATTTATTACATTACTGTTAATAAAATAAACTTTTAACATTAAATATTAATATGTACCTAAAAAATAACACTTATCACATTAAAAAAAAATTAAAAAATATTATTTATTAATTTTTATAAAAAGAAAAAATATTTATTTACGTTTAATTTTTTTAATATCCATAAATAAATATATATAATGATAAAATTATTTTCATCAACCTGCAATCAATGATGAAGAATACATCTGGTACGTGAAAATTACCCGTTCGGCTTACATCATCCAAAGTTAAATAATGTGATATTTTATAATTAATAACATTTATATTAAGTAATTACACAAAACCAAATTTATTTATTTATTTAATAATAGAAAAGGGCAGTGCAGCTGCTCATCACCACCGTCCACGCGTACAGTAGATCTTTAGCTCACAAAAACCCCGCATCAAAACATGTCACAAAGCAAAAACATCAATTTGACCACACCTAGCTCACATTACAGAAGCTTACTTTCAGTAGGCCTTCTTAAGTCTTAAACCTAGATATGATGGACACGTCATACAATACCCCCCACTAAAACGACATTGAAAGCAAAACGACGGCTATTTACATGCAATTCATTCAGTGAGTTTGGTAACCCATCACGATCACGTGCACCTTAGTGATGAGGCTTGCTCCTAGTTTCACCACTGTAGAGCCTGCAACATAATACAACCAAATTCTATCAGTACTATTTACATCACACCCAGAGAACAAATCAGAGCCGTCTCATACACGATCATGGCTAAATAGCTAAATTATCTTACAGAGTCAACAGATCTAACGGATCCAGTGTGAGTTTAGTCATTATTACTATACGTATAATGTTACATTCGATCATAGGGTGAACTTGCATGGACGTACAAGAGTGAATTGTGTGATTACTGAATAAATCTATTTCAACGCGCCCATGAGACAGATAGCAACGTTTTCCTCCCTCCTTTTAGCCCTTGTTTGGTTGCTGAGAAAACGACAAGAACAAATAGAAAAAAAAACAGATATTTGAGTCGAGGTTCTTGGGCGTATGTTTATCATTTATACTTCTTTTTCTTTTCTAATGAATTAACCTATGAAATGAAACAAA
>JAXCLQ010035038.1:0-18532 GCA_035584115.1 Cedrela odorata | reverse complement strand
TTTCAGATGCAAAAGACTTTCACTGAGGTTCCAATAACTCCTTGTTTTGATGAGACAAAAGTAGCTCCGTACACTTCTTCTAAAGTGAAGGAAAACCTTACACTCTTTTATAGGATAAAGAGTAACCACTGAAATCTTCTTTAGTACGGGTAAAGAATTACTCAAAACAAATTACAAATAAATTTTTGATTTTTGCTCTCACACTAGGGTGAATATTTCAATAAACTCTCACAAGAAAATTTCTCTCACACAAGATTTTAAAGGTTTTTAGTAGAGAGAGTTCAATGTTTTTGTATATCAATGTTGTTCAAAGATTTCTTGTTGATATTAGCAAGTGAAAGTTGCTATTAATTTCACTGTGTATCTTTTATTTATATCTATCCTTTTTATGAATCAACAGTTGTCCAATGGCTTGATTTGGTGCATTTAATATTTGCCATTAATGCTGCAAAAGTTACCGTTGAACTTTAAAAACAGAGAGAGTATCGATCTATTTCTTCATGTATCGATCTTTTTAAGTGAACAGTACGATTTGCATTCCGAGTATCGATCTTCACTTCTTCAAGTATTGATCTGTTTGTACTAGAGTTGTATCTGTGTTTCAGTGTATCGATCTTCTAATACAGAGTATTGATTTGGTATGCTTTGTAATTCTTTTACAACTCTTTGGAGCTTCTATGTATCGATCTATTGATCTCCATGTATCGATTTGGTTGCCTCTATAATTATTTTGCAACTCTCTGAAATTTCTATGTATTGATCTGTTGATCTCTATGTATCGATCTAGTTGCCTTTATAATTATTTTGCAACTCTCTAGAATTTTCATGTATCGATTTGGTTGCATTGGTGATTTCATCAGAAGCTACTGTCTCAGTAAATATCCATATCCTTATTTTTTTGTATCTATCCTTCTTGATGTATCGATCCGTTTACTCGCATATCGATCTGCAGGCTTTTTAATATACTTGGATAGAGATTTGTTAAGGAATAAATTCAAGCATATTCATACAAGCTTTTGAGATAAATTTATAACATATTTAGTTTAGTCAATGTCAAAAACATATCATATATTATGTTTCATATCATCAATTTTTCTTATGATATCATTAAAGTGGGTAAAAGATGTATTAGTCCAGATTTTAATTCAAAATTAGTAGTAGTATTTAGAGTAGTGAATGTTATGCATAATGGTTGTTGATTCAAATTAGGGGTGGCAAGCTCTTTCAAAGTTCAATTTCCAGCCATAACTTCCTTCATTTTTAAATTAGAATCGCTAGCAAATAGGGAATCAAAAGTTAGATCGTTCTTTTAGGAATTTTTTCGAGCTTCCCTTCTTAACCTGTGTAAAGTTCTCTCTATTTCGAGATCACACTACGAATCACCTTGATTCAAAGATCGAATTATAAACAATCAAGGAAACTCTAGTAAACCATGAAAAATAAATTAGGAAAAATCTAAAGTAATGAAAATATACAACAAAAATTCTACGCTCAAATACAAAATTGCCTATAAAACCTATAAAACGATGGAATACAAGCACAAGTGGTTACATTTAATTTAATCAAGCGTTCTTTCTAAGATCTAAATATTTTTGACGCAGCAAATTGTTAAATTTTAGTTGCTTCACAAATTAGAAGGATCAATCAATTACAGAATTGATTTCTAACCTAGCGGTAGATTGCAATGAACAATAAAATAATAAGCCTCTTAGTAATTAAACGAGACAATCATGAAAATAAGTACAGAAGAACGTCCAATACCCAAGCATAAATTGAATAATAAAAATAAATTAGATCTCAACGTTTTATTGATTCCGAGGCTTTTGTTTCCTTTGACCAATTAAAAAAGTTTAGCAACGCAAGGCTGTGTTGAAACTTGAAGGAAAAATAGAGAAAAGAGGGGAGAGAGAGAGGCGTGTATCTAGTCTCTAAAAATCCCTAAAAAAAATTCTAAACATTATCCTCCAATAGCAATCTCTTAATCTAACTAATTAAGAAAATTATTAAAGTCCTAATATAATTAGGAAAATGGTGATTTATTAAGAAAAATATTAAAATAAAACAAAATCTTAATATAAGTAGGAAGGTGGTGATTTCAATTAGAATTTTCATGTAACATATCTAGAAACTGTTAAAAATAAACCGCGTCAAATTTGCATTTTAGAATTTCAAGCTAAGGGACATTCTAGAACGTTAGCAATTCAGGTACAACAAATTTAAGCCCCATTTCAACCTTGATGGAGCTGGTATCTCTCAAAACTCAAAATATGAATGTTATAGGGCTATTTCTTGTCATTCCATAGCATTTTGAATCATCTCAATCAAAACTCGAATGAGAGAGTTATGCCCAGATTACGAAGCAATTTTGATATTGTCCAAAATAGCCCAATTAACTTCGTTTTGCACTTAAAGCCTCCATTTGCGTCCTAAATGAAAAAAATAAAAATAATGAGTACATTTAAACACTAATTAAGTATAAAAGACTAAATATTAAGGGAGATGATTATGACATTTTGTATTCTCATCAAAGTACAACACTCATAATTGCATCAATTGTTGGTTTTATTATTTGATAATCATCTTGCACACATAAGTTCATTATGTGGCAAGCACATCTATTAGGAAAAAATTTTCTTCTAAAAATTTTATTGAATGAAATGCAAAGAATTGTATGTGCAATTAAACTCTCGTGTAATACTTTTAATAACTTTCGCAATAGCCTTTGCGTTGTCAGAAAATTTAAAAGGCATAAATCCTATAATTCTTTTATTTAATTGTCACTTTTTATCAATCCAATGGCAAATAACACAAATATAATACAAATTATTAACACCTATCCAATTGTCGGACATTAATGAAATTGTACAGTTGCTTGATTTCTAAAATGATGATTAAAGTTTATCTTATTTCTTCAAAATTTTTAAATATATGTGTTCGTGTTGTTATCCTAGATATTTTCTTAAAAGCAAGTTAATGTTGTTGCATTCTTTCAACAAAACGTAGGGATTCACTTTGTGTAAATAGTTGATCTTCTATGATCAACCATTGACAGGTTGCATCTCTCGACACGATAGGGTTAAAACAAAAATTATCACTTAGTACCTCATCAATTGTTCTGATTTGTGTTTGTCTTTGCAAATTTTCTAAGTGTCCTGAATGTTTTTTTTTTTGTAAATGTCTCTTAAAAATGCCTAACACATTTTTTTTTTTTTTTTGTGCAAGTACATCACACTACAAAGTTTACATCTTACTTTACCAAACTCAATGTTTTTTTATTCAAAAATTTGTCATTTTAAAACCTAAATTGTCTACTCTGACTATTACCAGCTATTGTAGTTTTGTTAGATTTGTTGTACAATAAGGTTGTTCTTATGAAATATTATAACATTATTCGAACGAGAATATTAATTTATGTATGTCATAAGAAAATCCGTATGACCCTTATGACGAATGGTGCACCATTTTGATTTAATTATTTAACAATTAATTTCAATTAAATTTGTATATTATTTATTCTAACTTTCTAATACAAAAATAATTAAATTCAATAATAATAAAATATAATATAAATAATTCTAATTAAATTAAAGTAAAATAGATAACAATCAAAACAACAAACAATAATAATTAATTAATAACTAACAATAATAATAAACAAGTAAACAACTAACAAAATTTAAAAATAACAAATAAAATTTAGTAATTAACAACTAAAATTTTACAGTTAATTAAATACTAACTCTAACTTTTATATTAATAACAAAATTAAATTACTAGCCTCATTATTTTTAAAATTATTGACTAAACAAAATAATAACAAAAATAACTAAATTATTTTCTAGCTAAACTTTTAAAATTAAATAGGGAAAAAATTTAAAAATTAATAACAAAATTAAATACTAATAAAAAATTTTAAATTATTAATTAAACTAAATACTAACTAAAATAGCTAAATTAAATACTAACTAAAATTTTAAAATTAATAAATAAATTAAATGTTAAATTAAATATACTAATATAATTATTAACTTTATATTGTCCAAATTTATAGTGTTTGCAATTTACTTTCACTAAAATTTCTGAACAACTAAAAGTGAGAGTAAATATTTAAAATTAGAAGGAGAAGAGTTAATTAATTATAAGTATTGTGTTGAGATGAATAAATTAATGAAAAAAATGGATTATAATTTACAGAGAAAAAAATTTTAAAAAATTAAAGAGTAATGTTGCCGTTGCAAAGTTACAATTTGGTAACGTTGTAATTGCAACGTTATCTGCAAACTTGCAGGGATTTCTTGTAATTTTTTTTTAGACAGTCACTTCAATCTGACAGGTCATGCATAAATGGATCCGAACAGTTTCAGACCTATTACAAGCCGAGCTTCTAATTTTAAATTGATAGAACTAGCATGACATAACCCAACTATTTAGATCCTAAACTGGCCCAGATCAGATGAACAGATTTGAGCCCCAGTTTTAACTAGTAGGGTTGGTCCTGTTCACGGGCCAACCCAGCCTGTTAAACACCACTATTTCCAAATGCCTCTTAATTTATATTAGTAACTATTTGACTTATCAGTTAACGTATTAAATTAAAAATACAAACACTTATTCATTTATTTGACAATTTAATTAATATTAAAAGTAATTTTTCAATTAATATATAATAAAATACATTAAGAATAACATTAATTATTTTAATATTTTTTTTATAAAATAAAATGCTTTAAAATATTATGTATTCTAAAGTTTTATTCAACATTACCAAATAGGTCCTTTGTAGGAGAGTTGAGCTGAATTGATTGTCTTCATTTATGAATTTGTTAGGTTTTAGAGCCACCAACTGAAAATAAATTTGCAAAGCAAACACCGTATTATCGTTTCATTATCTAATTAGTTATTAAAATTAAATGCAAAGCAAATAGGTCTTTGGTAGGAGAGTTGAGCTGAATTGGTTGTCTTCATTTATGAATTTGTTAAGTTCCAGAGCCACTAACTAAAAATAAATTTGCAAAGCAAACACTGTATTATCGTGTCATTGTCCAATTAGTTATTAAAATTAAATGCAAAGTAAACACTGTATTATCGTTTCATTGTCCAATTAGTTATTAAAATTAAATGCAAAGCAAACACATCTTGTCAATTAGTAACGTTTTATCTATTGCATCAATTCAGTGCCATAAATATAAAGGGTACATCTTTCTTTTTCCTTGAGTTCCAATTAGAAATATGTTGCCATTACAAGATTAAGATTATTGACATACTATTATTACTACCAACCACCACAACAGTAGTATTATGTTCACCACTCTTGATTGTGACACTAAGGTATTTTCCACACAACTGTGCACTCTTTGAGACTTAGAATATGAAACTTTTATGGTTGTCAAAGACAAACTTCTTAAACGGATAGCATGAATTAATTGTATGCAAAAGCTGGAGTTTGATATCTGATCTGCAAGATCCTTCTAAGAGACAAGCAGAAAGCATACCCTCAATTTTTAGAATTTGTTTATCTGTTTATAAAAATATTTTGAAAACTATTTAAAAAGCTGAAAATCTAGAAGAGAAAGTTTAAAGAGACATAGAGATTAAAAAAAATCTATTTAATTCTCTGATCTATTCTACTTTGGAAAACTTAAGAGAGAAAACTCTTATTTATAGCTAAGAAATATGGAATATTACAAACTTAATAATTATGCAATGCCTGCCCACTTTATTAATAATGGGCTCATGACATTCCTGATTACATCACATATTATATTACATCACACCTTATAATACATATTTGACATATGGACTTTTGGATAACTATGGACTAGTGGACATGTTAACTTTATCTGCATAAAAAGATGAAGTGTCATCGTTAGTTTTGTTTATCCATTCTTTTCAAAAGTCGTGAGTCCTTTGTGAGTTGTCAAAGTCTTTATATAGGTTCTGAGAGTCTTGAAAATAATGACCTTATGGGACTTGAGAATATTGAAAACTTTGTTCATGTGGGTTCTACAGGTGATGATAATATTGCTTTTGTGGGTTCTATGGTTTATTATGCCAATTTTCTGAGATTAGGATCAGGTTTAACAATTGGGTTTCATGATTACTACTTTCTGGCTGGTTATTATGTCTATTGTAGAAAATCTTTCTGTAGTGTTTGTTTTAAAAATCATGATTTTCTGGATAAGTTTCCCATGGTGCTGTGATTGAAAGTGGCGGGCATAGTTGTGGAGGGATACATGAATTAATTTTACCAATTCTGCGTTGAAATTTTCTATATTCATGTGAATGTACTTTCTATTCGACAAGGCTGTATGACATTATATCTTTCTCGTCTATCTATGGGAAGTGCAAAAGTCTTATACCACTATATAGAATACTTGACCTTTTGAAAGTAAGAATGCAATGCCGAATGGTTTTTTGTGCTCGTAAATTATTGTTTCTTACATAGAGATTCTGAAATTGACCATGTCACCGTAGCATGTCATTAAACTATGTAAGAAATGTTGTAAATCTGCCTAATGAAGAATTAAGAGAAGGTGTTGTGTAGAATTGGTTTTCACCATAGCGAGTAGCGTCAAACCATTTTAGCGTATAGACTATGTGAAACTCAATACAAATTGTGTGGTTCTGTAAAAAATACCACAAGAACTATAAGACCATGTATGAAAAAAAGTCTCGAGGAATATATTTGATTTGGAACAAAATCATGAAGGAAAAATCTGGATGAACTATTTCAAGATTGCTAAGGACAAGTATTTTGAGTGATAAGAACCTAGGAATTATAATGTTGAAGGGATGCTGACCATGTCTAAGGTTTAAAAAAGCTTGAATCTACAATCAAACTTTGTATCTTAAGTTGTTGGAAATCTGAGACTATAGTAATAATATAATCTCTAACAGGGGAGATCATATTCAGCTGTAGTAGAGTTGGCGATGTTTGAAGCTAGTGTGGTTTGGATAGCATGTCTGCGAAAGTATTCATCTTTCCTTTTATATGTTTTGCAATGAAAGATAATTGAGAGAACCATGAGGCTCACCTCAATAGTTGAGGGTTACCAATCAGTATGCATAAGATAAAGCACGTGAAGAGTTTTTTAAACTTAATTGTTGCTCTTTCAACCTAAAAGATCTCAACAAACATTTTAAGATGGTTAGAGAACAATTCTATAGAATTAGTATACTAGATCACCCAAACTTGAAACAAGCCTACCTTAACCAACTCTCTGAACCCCTTGGCTCAAAAACCCTCATATTTCTCTTCTTTTAAAGAATGATTTTGGCACAAATCTCTCTTGGAAACCTTTATCAACATGTTCTCTTACAACTTCAAAAGCTGTGCAACAGTTCAAAATTCCTCAAAGAGCACTCCGTCATACAGAAAAAACTAGGTCAAGTTTATGACAGACGAAACATAAAGATAAAATGCAAAGGAGACTCCCAGTATTGTGAATGCTACCACAAGCAAAAAAAGAAACATTTCAAGAAATATCATCACTAAACCGCCAGAAAACCAAAATTCAAAACTAGATGCTTTTTCAAAAAGAAAAAGATTTCCTTCAAATCAGATCAATGCTTCATTTGCAAAAAGAAATGCCACTTTGCAAAATAGTGTCCTAAAAGCAAGCATAGAGAAAAATTCTTCAAAATGATCTCTAACATATACCCTAAAAACATTGATTCTGATTTAGAATTAATCTTTTCAGAACAAAAAACAGAAATAGAAGACACACTCTTAATCCTCAATAAAAAGAATCACTCGTCAAACTCAGTCTTTGATGAAGAATCCTTTAATACAACAAATTTCATTATCTCAAATGTCCATTCTCATTTTACCCTCCAAATATGCCAAACATATAACCCTCATTGCCTTGATTGATACTAGAGCAATTGCTTTTATTCTCAAACCAACCAAACTTCCTTTAGAATACTAGAAAACTTATAAATAATATTTCAAAGCAGCCAACAATGAGACATTCTCTACAAACCTCATAAGCAAAAGAATCCAAGTCCATTTCTTCCCGGGTCTTCCAATCCATCATAAGTTCCTTAGATCCTCTCTCTTAGACAAAAATATAATCATTAGATTTAACATTTTAGCCCATCTCTTCTAGAAAAACGTTATCCTTAACCCTGATAGGCTACTTTAGAGATCATATTTTCATCTATGGACTCAGCCCAAAATTCTTTATATCAACAACCTAACTAAAGATATCAAGAATTATATCTTGACCCATTCTGCAGAAAATGAACATTCTGACTTCTTGAAAAAATGTTCAAATCCTTTGCGGTAGAATCAACAGTATTAAATCATACTATCCTTCAAGAAACATGAAAACCTTAGCCCAACAAAAGCTAGTCACATAAGTATTAATTCATAACATCTCAAACTTGCTCACTAAGAATCGGCCCAACTCTAGCAAGATAATCTTATTGAACCAACCAACTCTTCATAGGCTTGTCAAGCTTTTTATGTCAACAAATGAAGTGAATAGATAAGAGGAAAACTCATACTGTCATTTACTACAGACCATTAAATATGTTCTTAACATATGCCCAGTTCTCACTGCCTAATAAGTAAGTGTTCTTTGTCAACCTTGTATAAGCAAACATCTTTTCAAAGTTTGATTTAAAAACAAGATTTTGGCAACTTGAAGTTCAACCAGAAGATAGATACAAAACAATGTTTTATATTCCGGATCAACATTTTCAATAAAAAGTCGTGCCATTCAAACTCAAAACAACTCCTTCTATCTTTAAGAGAACGATGATCAAGATTTTTGCACCCTTATCCTCCACTCTCCTCATCTACAATGATGACCTCTTCTTGTTTTCACCAAACGAAGAAACACATGTACAACACTTAAAACAATTCCATGACATAATCCTCAAACATGGGATTATACTCTCACCATCCAAATGTGTTTTCTTCTTAGACAAGATTGAGTTTCTTAGAATGAACATTACCAAAACTTTGGTACCCAATTTCTAAACTTCCTTAATGAAAACCTCACCAAGCTTCAACTCCAAAAATTACTTGACATAGTCAACTATATATTAGACTTCATACCTAATATCTCCGCAACCATGAAACCATTACAGGAAATGCTTAAGGAAAAAGTACCTCCCCGATCCACAGCTCAAACACGTGCCATCCAGAACTTAAAGCAATCACCTAAAAACTCTATCTCCTTAAAAATACATTCTACAAGAAAAAGAATTCTTCAAACAGATGCTAGTGATTACTATAGGATAGCAATATTTCTTGAAGAAGACAACTCTGACACAAAACAACACTACCACTCTACTTTCAAAGAAATTTTAGAAGACAAAAGAGGCATAGAAAAATTCTAATTCCATCTTATTGGACACACGTTCCATGAGGAAATGGATATAAATGCTTTCCCCCCAAATACTTTCCTTCAAACAGAAGCAGCTTCCTAAATTTCTATTATTGAGATAGGCATCATGGTTCTCCCAATTCTCTTTCACTATAAAGCATATAAAAGGAAAGACGAATACCCTCGCAGAAATGCTATCCAAACCACACTAGCTTCAAACATCATCAGCTCTTCTATAGCTCAATATGTTCTTCTCTGTCAGAGTTTATATTGCCACTACATAACCAAATTTCTAACCACCTGAGGTACAGAGTCTGATTACAGATTCAAGCTTCATTCAACCTCAAACATGGCCAGCACGCCTTCAACATTACAGGTCTCAAGTTCTTATCACTCAAGAAACCTTTGCCCTTAATAATTTTGAAACAATTCATCCAAATTTCCTCTTTATGATGTTGTTCAAATCAAAAATATTTCCAAAGACTTTTATTTAAACAATGTCTTATGGTTCTTGTGGTATCTTTTACATAACCACACAATTGGAATTGATATAATATAATGTGTAATATAAACAATGATGTAATATAATGTGTGATGTCATAAGCCCATTATTAATAAAATGGGCTGGCATTGTATAGTTATTAAATTTGTAATATTCCAAGAATATTTCATATTCCTTGTTTATAAATAAGAGTTTCCTCTCTTAAATTTTTCAAGGTTGAATAGATCGAAAAACTAAAGAAAATTTTTAATCTCTATGTCTCTCTAAACCTTCTACTCTAGATCTTCAGCTTTCTGAATAGTTTTAAAAATATTTTTATAAACAGATAAATAAATCCTAAAAATTAAAAGTATATTCTCTGTTCGCCTCTTAAGAGGATCTTGCAAATCAAAAATTAAACACTAACTTTTGCATCCAATTAATCTATGTTTTCCACTTAGAAAGTTTAACTTTGACAGCCATAAAAGTTTCCTATTGTAAGTCGTGAAAAATGCACAATCGTATGAAAAACACCTTGATGTCAAAAGAACTTCACCTTATCATTTGGTATTAGAGCAATGGTTGTTTTTATGGACATGCATATTTTAATTGCCAACTCATTTTGGCAAACAAAATGTTTCTCATTTCTTTGAAAAAATCGTTTCTCAAAAGCATTTTCCATAAAAGATTTGATATTTTGTTTTTAAACTTTATTTTGATTTTCTATTTTCTAAGTCAAAGATCTATTCTCTTATCATGGCACTCCAAAACTCCCAAGACTCTCCTTTACAACGCACTTTTTCTTACAAACTTTGACTCTCTCACTCTTTCTAAACTCCCATACATGAACCCTTATCACATATATAAAAACACATTTACCTCTCTCACTAAAACCATCAAAACTCTTGTCTCTTCCCCTTCCCCAAATGTAAATAGTATGTACAGTACAGTAAGTTTAATGCCTACCAACTCCCAACATCTCAATTTGAACAACTTGTCGAGATCGAAATCCCTGACCACCTGATCTCCTCATGGAAACAAGAACGTTATACACACCTTCATTTTGATAGAATCAAAATTTCCTTTACATATCATGCCAGAATATGACTTCTTGTGACATCCAAAATAGCACTGGTAGACGCCAGATTTCCAAACTATGAACATACTTATATCGACACAGTCCAAACAACTCTCAACACTGGAACTATCATGATTACCATAGTCACTATGTTCCCTAACTTCAATATGCCTATCGATGACCCCCAACTCTTAACCTGCCTAAAGCTACAAATTCAGACTGCAAGCACAGTCCTAACAGATCCAACCTACATGGCAACAGTACATTATTAAATGGTGTACAAAGTGCAAAACCATGCCATGGACATAGCTTTACCAAACCAAACCTCTGATTCCATATTCATTAACGTGGAATCAAATCAGGTACCAAGCTGCACCTATATTCCTAAACAGATCTCCCGATAGCAATTAAAAGAACTATTACTTACTAAGTGGGTGACATCATACAGAGAGAACCACCAAGCAACAGCTACCCAAGCTCAGATAAGCTCATCCAAGCCCATCTTTAAAAGATCTTTAAGTGGAAAACTAAAAATCTGCTTTGAATTTGAACCAATAAGAACAATAAGAACATGTGATGCTACCTTCCCAACCTAGTATATGATCTCAGCATCATAACCTGATATGTATGCCTTTGATGAAAACGGAAGTCCCATTTGGTTTCTTCAACAACATCAGCCAAATAACCGAGACTGCTCTTGTCCAACTTGCCTTAAATGTGCAAACCCATTCTAACGCCTTAGTATAAGAAAATCTTACATATCTCCTAAATATCTTCTTGATGGGCAGAGAAAAACACCCAAAAAAACCCAAACCAAAAACTACAGATGAGTTCTACGAAGCTTACAAATGAGGCGTACCAAGATATGACACACTCGGAGAATTAACTGGTAGATACAAATTTGTTGTCTGATACTCTAACCTTCCATAATTAGCAGAACCCCTATCAGTTCATACTGGATGGAACGATGATAGCAAAAACCAAAATCCTCCTCTAGATCCTCCCCCATTCCTCCACAATATCCTTAACCTAACCAAACTTCCTTTAGAAGACTGAAAACCTCATAAACAATATTTCAAAGCAGCCAACAATGAGACCTTCTCTACAAACCTCATAAACAAAAAAATTCAAGTCCAATTCTTTTAAGGTCTTTTAATCCATCATAAATATCTTGGATCCTCTATCCCAAACAAAGACGTAATCATTGGAATTGATATTTCAGCCCAACTCTCCTAGAAAAAGATTATCCTTAAACATGATGAGCTACTTTACATATCTTATTTTCATTTATGGACTTAGCCCAAAATTCTTTATATCAACAACCCAGCTGAAGATATCAAGAATAATATCCTGACTCATTCTGCGGCAAATGAACATATGGACATTCCGACTTATTGAAACATTAAGATTTTAGCCCAACAAAGGCTAGTCACATGGCTATGAATTAAGAACATCCCAAACTTACTCACCAAAAATTGACCCAACTCTAGTAAGATAATTTTATTGAACCAGCCAACTCTCTATAAGCTTGTCAAGCTTTTTATGTTAACAAGCGAGGTGAACAGATAAGAGGAAAGCTCAGACTAGTCATTGACTACAGATCATTAAATCTGTTCTTAGCAAACAACAAGTTTCCATTGCCTAATAAGCAAGTATTCTTTGCCAACTTTACACAAACATCTTCTCAAAGTTTGATTTAAAAGCAAGATTTTGGCAACTTGAAGTTCAACCAAAAAATAGATACAAAATAATGTTTTGTATTTCGAATCAACATTTCCGATGGAAAGTCATGCCATTGATGACCTCCTCCTATTTTCACCAAATGAAGAAACACATGTCCAACACTTAAAACAGTTCCATGACATAATTCTCAAACATGAGATTATGCTCTCACTATCCAAATGTGTTTTCTCCATAGACAAGATTAAGTTCCTTGTAATGAACATTACCAAAGGAACTTACTCCCTTCAACCACACATTGGTACCTAACTTCTAAACTTCGATGATGAAAACCTC
The DNA here is from genome assembly GCA_035584115.1 of Cedrela odorata. Lineage (NCBI taxonomy): Eukaryota > Viridiplantae > Streptophyta > Magnoliopsida > Sapindales > Meliaceae > Cedrela > Cedrela odorata. The sequence continues at coordinate 5,622 of JAXCLQ010035038.1, read as the reverse complement.
ACCAAGCTTCAACTCCAAAAATTACTTGGCATAGTCAACTATATGTTAGACTTCATACCTAACCTCTCTACAACCCTGAAACCACTACAGGAAATGCTTAAGAAAAAAAACACCTCTCTGGTCCACAGCTTAAACACGTACCATCTAGAAACTTAAAGCAATCACCTAGAAACTCCCTCCCTTAAAAATCCCTTTTACGAGAAAAAGAATTCTTCAAACAGATGTTAGTGATTACCATTGGGCGGTAATCTTTCTTGAAGAATACAAAAGGAAAAGAACAATGTGTGAATACAAAAGTGGTAGTTTCTCCGACACTAAACAACACTACCATTCCACTTTCAAAGAAATTTTAGCTGTCAAAAGAGGCATAGAAAAACTCCAATTCCACCTCATTGGACACACGTTCCATGTGGAAATGGATATGAATGCTTTCCCCCAAATGCTTTCAGCATTTCATTTAATACAATTTGATAACACTGTTGTATTTAGACAACCTTCCAAAATTGTAATCAGATTTTCAACAGGAAAATTTTCAATTAAGTAGGAAAAGAGAGCATGAGCCTGCTAAAGGACATGAATATTTCATGCATAGCATAGCTGAATAAATTTGGTGAACATAATTGAGCAGTAAAATCAGAACCAGAGTGCTTGTGTACAACGAATGATTCCTTTATTCTGAGTTGTAATGTGTAATGGCACCAAAATTAAAATACATACCCTAGTAGGGTGCAAGTCCACTTTGGGATAGCCTATCCCAAAACAACAAAGATCACTTGTCTTCTATAGGAGCTCCAACAGGACATCATGTTGAGGGGATGTACCGCACTAGGAAGTTCTATTTGTCATAAAGTTTTCTCAAGTATAATACACCAGTTTGATTTGTCATAAAATCGATCAACCACTACTGTATTCTTGATATCAGATACCAATCTGCAGGAAACAATGAAAATAATTAGACTATTTTAGTTAGATGAACAAGGCCTATATAAAGGACAAATGAAAAATTATAGTATTATTAAGCAAAAATGGCACACATGAATTAAGAACTGTGATTGACAAAGAAATGACCACTTTATTTCATAGAATAATTCTGGGTTTTAACTTCAACTGGGACATATTACTGATTGATTTTAACTCATTTATTGACCTAAAAACTCTGTACTTACAAAATTAATATTGGTTAATCATAGGATTATGGAGAAATCGTCAACAATATTCCCCATCAAGATTTCACCCTAGGTTCGCCCCTGATTTTGGCCCAATTGCATGATATTACAAATCTGAAAATTATTTTCCAAAAGATAGCGACTATATCCCAGAAAAGTATGGTTTTTTAAACACCACAAAAGGATAATATTTTATCATGAATTAACAAGATATTCTGGCTGTAAGAAATTTTTTATTCAACTCCAGCAAAGCTGCTTATGTGACACAATCACAAAAAGAGAAAACTCTGGAACCAAATATATACTAAAAGCATTCACAAGAAACAGTTGAGAGAAAAGAATCGATAACAATAAATTAGATTCAAACATCTACACTTGCAAAAGAAGATAATACATACCTTTCAAGCTCACCCTCACTGAATACATGGTAATATCTGTTGTACACTACAGAACACTTTTTGTCTTCTTTCTTTGCCAGGCCATTTGCAAGAGCACAAGCAGATGCACCACTGACTTCAGCACAGTGGTAAGGCAAGTGCCAAGGGACAAAATACTCCTGTTGATTCTTGATGGTTTTTTCATCTTGAGAAACCAATTAATCATCTTCACTTTGAGAGGAACATATAGATTCCCACAACTTATAAGTTGAACTCTCTTTGGTCTCTTTCACTTGCTCTCCAGAACCATTATCCTCAGTTTCTGGGATGCTTTCTAATTTTAAGGATGAAGGGGTACGTATCCAAGCACTCCCTGGTCCTATCCACTCTTCTACATACTTTTGAGTGAGAGGAGTCCATTTGGTAACTAATGAACTATCTTCTTGTTCCACGACCCAGAAAGTTATTTGAACTAAGCCACCTTTATAACAGCCCGAACCAATTCTTCAATTGCTTTCTTTCTCCTAATTTCAGTACTTAGATGATGTAATACAGTTTTAGAGATTGCTACATTGCCAAAATCAGATCTGTAAGGAAGATTTACAGCATCTGCAACCAAACTTCATTCCCCCTATCCAAACAAATTTTAATTAGGGGAGCACTTATATCACACCCTACAAAGAAGCAATCTGCATTCAGACCCAAGTACTTGCCATTTCCACATCCTGCATCCAAGACAAGAGAACCAGAAGGCAAAGAATTCAAAAAAGTTGCAACTTTTGGCCACTTAGAAAATGAGTGGAGCTGAAATGAGGAGCTATGGCATCATAAACTAGATGGAAATACTTCTTTTCTAATTTGGGAGTTGATTTTACACTAAATGATAAAAATCTTTGGTCCTCACTGGTGGATACAGATTCATGAATGTTAGATTCTCTATCAACTCCAAGAGTACAGAAACTAGAAGCAGCTTTTACTTTGACTTCTCTCATAGTTCCAAAAATTACTAGATGAAAAACAATGTTACTGTTGATAACAGGTACAGGGCATGCCACCCAAAATTTATAAAAGCATCTAGTAGCCCGTAGAACATCAAAAACCATCAGCTTGAAGCATAGAACCTAAGCAGGCATGACACTGCTGATGAAAAATCATAATAAGTAAATAACTTCTCAATAACACAATTTCTAGAGAACAACATTTGGTATATATTATAAACTGCTCCAACAAAATACACGGGATTGTTATCAACTGCAAATAGCTTTCACTTAGTATGATATAAATCAAATCTATAAATAGAAACTACGAAAATAAATTGGTGAAAGCAAATCTATTAGAACACACTTGGACCACTACATTATAATTTACTTGAGCTAATCTATGTATTTCATTACCAAACAAACATTTATCTGCAATTCAAAGTCAGATCCATTTTCTTACCAAATTTAGAAGATAGCATGTTTTCATATATAAAGCACAGTTACCCACATCAATGTTAAGTAACAATTGAAGTCCCCCTTTTTCACCACAAAACCTTCAATCTCTTTCAGTTTTCTCCATCTTGGTCACTCAAAGAAAAATGACCAACAAACCCAAATGCAATTTAATGCTGATGAAATGTAATATGTAGTACTGGTCCTGCCTTAGCAAATTCATATACTTCAATGCAAATTAAGCTTAACCCGAATACATCTTCATTCAACCGATGCGGCCTACTAGTTCCAAAAATAAGAAACAAAAATCCAAACTTGCATTTTATATTTCCTACCCACATCTTCTGTGAAGCCAACTAAAGCTTAAGAAAAATAAAAAAAAGCAAACATTTCCACACTCATTCTCTTTATAAAGTTACAAAGTTCTTGTTCACCACACATTATCTCTAACAAGTGGAGATACAATTCACTTCCAAGCTAAAGATTTTAAAGAATTAGCACAACCAAATCTAGGGTTTTGAAATTCTGAAAATCAAGAACAAATACGAACCCATTTGTCATATATAAGTATATTCACTTGTTAAGAGATTTACCTGATTCAATAGACGTCGCATCATTTAGAGTTAGGGTTACTAACCGTGAGGTGTGTTCTACGGAGCTAAGAGCTTGAAATTAGGGTTTTAGGAGGAGAAATAGGGAGGAAGAATATTCGGATGTGGAGATTAGATCAGCAGAGAACGGCTTTATCATAATCAATATGACCTCTCCTCCTAATAGCCGCACGATTAGCAATATATATATATATATATATTTTCGCTAACCGACTACAGTATTATGAATCAAGAATCGGCCGGTAAAGAACAAATCATTATTTGTGATTTCAGTATTTGCTCTAATTGATTGATTACGAAGTGTTTGTCGTTCAATTGATTTTTGGTTATTTTCTAATATGCGTCTTATGTTAATTTGATTGAATGAATTGTCAAAGTCATAAGATAGAATCTTCCTATCTGAATTCCAATTTTTTATAAGATAGAATCTTCTAAAAATAAAAATTATTAATAAAAATTTTTTATATAATTTTTTTTTAAAATACTTAAAATTATATCATAATAGTAGGCTTAAAACCTTGCATAAGTCTGGCATTAAGTCACATATTATGCTAAGATTAGTCTTAGAGTTAGCCATAAAGTAATTTCAAACCTTGATTAATCTATTTCCATTTGTAAATTTAATTTAAAATTTGAAATAATTTGTTCAAGTTTTGTTATTGAACAATTACATTATTCACACACACACACACGCACACATATATTTATATATTAAAAGTTAGCATAAGCAAAATGTGATATTCAAGATCACTTTTGTGTTTCAAGAAATTTGACTATATTACATTTAATATAATAACGGTACCATATAATTTAAAATCGCTTACATAAAAATTACAAATTTTAACTTAAAATTTAATACAAAATTTTAAATGTATAATAATAAATTCATATTTCAAAAGATCTTTTTAACTAAACTAATTTTCGTTATTTTGAATGTAGTAGACTTTTTGAGTCAAAGTGGTGATCTAATTCTTAATTGGATATTAATTAAGAAAGTGTATTGGTGATAAGAAGAAGTCATTTTCATTATACTTTCTTGTTTGTTAGATGCCAAAGACATGGATTAATGTATAACAAGCATATTGCTTGTACATTTATGATTTACCGTAACTTATCAACACAAAGAGTTCTATTTCCTTGAACTTGTGGTGCGTTTTAGGTGGGAGTTATCGTGGAAAATTAACAACACAAGGAGCTCTGTTTCCTTGAACTTTTGGTGTGTATTAGGTGGGAGCTAGCGTGGAAAATTAGCATGTTGATGGGTCGTGATATTGTTCACGAAGATATAAGAATATTATATTGTTAATAAAAGAAAATAACAACATAACTTATATATAAAATAACTCTTTATTAAAAAAAATTCTTCTATTAACAACAAATAAAATTATATATATAATTTATTAAACTCTAAATTAAGTAAAATTTAAATAAAGTAATCTTAAATAATGTAGGAATAAAAATACTACATTAAGTAGGAGTCTTAAACTAAATAAAATTTAAATAAAGTAAATTTAAATAAAGAAATACAATAAAATGAGAGTATTAAACTAATAGAATTTAAATAAATAATTTGAAATAAAAATAAATAAAATACTAAATTAAAAAGAATTCTAAACTAATGTACGAATGTATAGTAGTATTTTTTGTTTTGAAAGAATCGACACTCGAAGATGATTTGGAGTTATTTTTGAGTAAAAATAAGGTTACAAAGTGACGGAAGATCAGAAAGAAAACATTTGAGTCGGAACGATATCATTTTAGCTCTAAAATGAAAAAAAAATGAAAATGGGCAAACAATAGCTTTAGCGTTGCGGCTCCAAGTCTCCAAAGCTGAAGTGCCAAACAAGAAGAACAAGTGAAAACAATAGTTTCACCACCAAGGCTTCAAGCATTCAAAGTCAAGGGTGCTAAGTGTCACGCCCCAAGTTACGCCGCCCAAGTTACGTCGCAGAATAGGCCCAAATTACGCCCCAGCAGCAAAGCTGTTGCGCCTGAGCAGAAGTTACGCCCCAGCGGAAAAGCTGTTGCGCTTGAG
>JAXCLQ010035017.1:0-24281 GCA_035584115.1 Cedrela odorata | reverse complement strand
GCTTATTTTTGAAATTTTGGTTTTAGAATAAGAATATAATTAAGTGGGCTATATATTGGATATATATATATATATATATATTGGGCCAATTTATTTAGTTAGGCCCAAGTTTAAAATATATATATATATATATATAAGCCCAAACCCAAGCTTATATATATAATAAAATAAAACAAATAAATAAATGAATAAAATATTATGCTTGACTAAAATTCTCTACACAATCCTAGCGATCCATTTGCCTTAATCTAAGCCATCCATTTATCACAATTTCAAGCTTGTTTCGTAAATTGGAAAATGATAAATTGGGTGGTAAAAGAAAGCCATTGAATTGGGTGAATTAATCCTAACCATCCATGTGTTTTAGGTAATTAAATTAATTAGTATTTGATGTTACTTAGTGAAAAATTAAGTGGCTAAATGTGGTTCATTAGATTTGTTAAGCTTATCCAAGCCATCCATGTGTTTTTTTTAAGTAATTAAATTAATCAAATAATAGATGTTTTTCAAATTGGAAATGCAAAACAAGGCATACGTACAAGGCAAAAAAAATTAGAAAAGGGAGAAGGATTATAGGAAAAGGAAAAAGGAGAGAAAATGAATAAAGAAGGAATTGGTGAGTTTTAAGTTACTTTTGTCATGACCGCATATTTTTGCAAATAATAATAATACATAAATACTAGTTTGTGAGATACAAAGGAAGGTTATGAAATAAAAATTCGAAAGTTTGTATTAAGAAGAAATGCAAACTTATGATAAATGGAAATAAGTTAAAAAAATCTAAAGTACCCATGATATATATATATATATATATATAAGTATATAAAAAAAAATGCATGAGTTATGTCTTTAAATTATAAAGTGTTGGATTAATTAAAATAAATAAAAACAATGTGATATAATCATTTTCAGTACATACATATATATGTAATTGAATTGCCTTAAGTTAAATTAAAACAAAATGAAAGCCATTTGCTTACACCATACAAGTATATACACATAAGTATAGCCATATACTTTAAACAAAGCCCCATTTGCCTTATTTATTATCCATTCGGTTAACACTCATTTGGGCACATTTGACTTTACAAAATTAAAACACATGTTGCATTGGTTATCATACACGTATATATATACATAAACATAAACCAAAGACCATGTGAATAGGTTATTACCATACATATACATATACATTATATAATTCTTAGGCTTTATAATCTAATTCCATTAGGCAAATTCTTCATTTTGGTAAAGTAAATTCAATTGAAACAGAATTGGGAGAGGAAATAGAAAGCAAACCGAGAACATCACAAAGAGGATCTATGCATGTGGGTGATGTTTTGGCCGATTGAGTTTGAAATTAGCCAAATCAAAGGTAAGACTGAAAGTGTAAGAGAAGTGAATGTGGCATGCATGAGTGAGGAGGGCGGGATTGAAGGAAAAAATGAAGAAGAAGTGTCTTGATGATGGTCGAAGGGAGAGCTAAACAAAGGGATCGAATACTACCAAGCTAAAAGAGTAGAAGTTTGCAAAATTAAAGTGCAGTTGTGGTAAAATTTCTGTGAGGCAGGGAAGGGAGTGGCCAAACAGGTGTTAAGGAAGGGAAGTTTGGTTGTGTGTGGCTGAAGTTGGCTGATAATTAAAGGAGAAGAGAAGTCTTAGGCAAATTGATGCAATAGAAGAAGGAGAACGGTGGAGGTGCAGCTAAAACCGTAAAGGGAGCTGTGAGAATGGCCGGAAATTGCATTGAAATGGCACGGACTAGCCGAAAAACTTGGAGAATCAGGTGACGAAGTGGCTTAGTTAAGAGGAGGCAGGGCTAAGGAATAGGACACAGCAAAGAAGAGGTCATTTCAATAAGTTTGGATCGTCAGGCTGACTGTCCGTAGATGCTGTGATAATGCGGGTACACCACAATTGTTACGATGAGTGGGTGTTTGTTTTTATATATGTATATATATATATATATATATCCTTGTGTGTATATGAGAATAATACTAAAATTACATATAAACTTAACACTTAGAATGCATATGAAACTAGTACAAATAATGCATACAAAACTAATACAGATAATGCATATGAAACTAGTACTCAGAATGAATATGAAATCAATACTGAAACGAATGTGAATAAACTGATTGATGTGCTTTCAAGATGAATTGTAATGATTGCATAAAATGATCTTGATATACTGTAATTGATGTTAGAAAGAATAATGGTGTTGTATGATTGAGAATGGCCATGAATCAAAACAAATAGCTATTATCTATGTAAAGTGAGTTAAATATATTGTGTTGTGAAATGAAAAAAAAAGGTGAATGCGCTGATGTTGATAAGTGTGATATGTATGGTGATTGTATGTAGTATGTTGGTATGGAAATGATAGTTGTGTTGACTTGCCATAGGTGGTGCATGATAACCTTGGTATGATGTGTGGTAATGTGTAATAGAGAAAAGTGAATTGTATTGATTTTGTGCAATACTTTCTTGTTCCTTAATGGGATGTTACGGTTATTGTTATGCTTGGATGCGTATGCGTGTATATGTGCGCGGTTGTAAGCCACGGGATTAATTCATGGATCTAGGTAGATGACTTGGGGGTCGGTAGAACGAGATGCCCCAAGGCATGTAATCCCTTTGCCCGATGAAGCATGTAATCCCTGGGTATAGACTATCCCTTTGTCCGGACAAGTGCGTAGCCCTGGACATGGACCAGATACAGATATATGCACCTAACGATTGGTATTATTTCTTAGTGTCTTGGGGGATGGCAGACACGAGACGACCCAAGGCACTGTGGTATTTGTTGGGATGTTTAAGAGGACACTTTTAAACACCAATATATTACTAAGTGATGAATTCTTTGTTTCATACATTTAAAATTGCTTTGGTTTAAATGCAAATGAATGTTGCATGTGTATGTATATGTATTTCATATGAATAAGCAAATAATGACATGAGTATGCAAACGATAGTATAACTATGCGAATGATGACAAAAATATCAAAATGACAATAATGTATGAATATATGTATAATAAGTGATGTTTCATCCACTCACTAAGTCTTTTTAAACTCACCCTCCCTCACCTACCAGTTTTGCAAGAAATCTTTAGTCGGTAAGTAGATACAGCATATTAAAGACACGGACTTGGAGGAGAGGTCATGGATCGCAGTCACCACTGTGTTGGGTCTATCTCAAGTCGAGATTGGTAGTTTATTTTTGTATTATCCTATGGTGTGGTTTGATGTTGGCATTAATTGCCTGAGTATGATCTAATAGTTGTATAGTTAGTTTTATTTTTGAGATCTATTGTACATATTTGAAAAGTATATAATGTCAGTGGCGGCATGATGCCCTTAAGTCTTGAGCATGCATGTATAGCAGGTTTTGTCAGGCTTAGGGTGATGAGACGGACCTATCACCTGCCGGTAACACCTCGAATTTGAGCGATGTTACAGCTTTTAATTAGTGTTTTATTGTTTTGGTGTAGTAAGCTTGCTTTTAATTAGTGTTTTATTATATTGGTGTAGTAAGTTTAGTGAATTGTTAAAGCTAGATTATAGTAGAATTTATATTATTTATGTTAAATTATAATTAGTAGATTTGAAATGTATATTGTTATAAGTTGTATATGATGTTAGAAATTAGTGGAACTTAGAACATGTGTATGTCATGTAGTAGGAATGAAAGATGAGCAAATTCATAGTTTAATGCCTAATTGTAGTAGGAAACTAAATATGTACAAATTAATATTATTAGTATTAAATTGTGGTAGGAAATAAGAAATAGATAAACTTATAATACTAATGTTAAATTGTATGTTGGAAATTGGAAATGATATTATGTTAATGTGTATATGGTATTTTAAATAAGTAGAATTGGTGGTTATAAAATGTTATTAACATGTGTAGGCCATGCTATTTATTACATTTGTAACACTTATATTATTAATATTAATTTGTAGGTAAGAAATTATAAAGCTTAATAAATTAATAAAATTGGGTGAATTTTATTAGAATTTATGATATTAGTGCAAAATTTATGTTATTAACGTTAATGTGTAATGAGAAAAAAATTAAAAATGAATATTGTATTAATTGGTGGAGAATTGAATGATGAAAGAAAGGATGGAAGGAAATGTAGTAATATGTGTGTGTGTGTGTGTGTGTGCGTGTGTGTGTGTGTAAATTGATGTTAATTATGGAATTTGGAATGGCGTAATTGTGGAAGTGAAATTGAATCTCGGCAATTATAGTAGACTGAGTTTGTTTGAAATATTTGAAAGTGTTTGGAAACTTGATAATGCCGAGATTTTTGAAAAAAGAATTGGCAGCAATATTGACTAGTGTCAGAAATTTTATGCCAAATGTGCTTTCTTCCAAAAATTATTGTGGTACATATATGTAGGTATATATAATATATATGTATGTATATATGTTTATATGTATGTATGAATAGGTATATATAAAATAAAGGAATAAAGTGAATATAGTAATAAGTCTATTTTAAGAAATTCAAAAAGTGTTGAGTTTGAAAAAATAGATGTCGTAAGAATGTGGCGGCAAAAATTAATGCGTAACTAAAATAGATTATATTAATTTGATTTTAGGTACACCTCATTGAATATGAATACACTTAATGAGAACAGGAGCAGAAGTAAGTAGATTATGCATGCATTTTAATGTTTTAAAAATATGTGATATTCGATGTTATGATGAAAAATGTGATTTAAATGTTTGATACACCGATGTGATTTTATGAAATGATTATTGAAAATAATTGTGGATTTAAATGTTGTATGCCGATATCGCATTTATAAAATAAATATGAAATGATGTCGAGTGTGAATGTTTATGAATGAAAATGATTTTATGGCTCTAGTCATTAGTTAATGTTTATTCTTACTTGGCCAGGTCGCTTGTCAAAGTAGGACTTGTGTGCTATTTAAAATTCTGTTTAACGTATTAGGCATGTTTCTGTTGTATTCGAAATGAAAAAAATGTCCGCTTTAATCAGAATACATAATCATATTCTGAATCCGGGTCACTATGAGTGCAGGTAACACTAACTAACTAAGTTATTCTAAAAATATTTGTATTATAAACTGGTTTCTGTGTAATCAAAAAGTTTGCAAATATATTGATATGTTTGAGTATTTATATTCTGTACAGCATCAACATGTGCAAATTTGCATGGTTTACTTACTGAGATTATATCTCACCATTTATTGTAAAATTTTTATTTTTCAGAGAATAGTACGTAGAAGTGACAAAAAATGCAAACAAGGGTTACTAAATGTATATGAAATTTTTTAGATATATGTAATCAATAGATTAGCTAAGCGACAAGGAGCGTAATATGTATAGACTTGTATGTATAAAAACTTTTGTTAATTGTAAATATTTAAGACTTATGTAATAATAGTATAACATTCTATAATGAAAAGTGAGAATAACTTTGTGTTTGGAACTATGTATGGAAGAGGGTGTTACAAAACTGATACCTGAGGGCTTTACACTCCTGATTAATCACCACCGCCAGGTAATACTCTTTACTTCACTCGATTTTTTGAAACTAAGAGGTGTGGGGGTGAGTATACGGGGGTGTACTCTGTGAGTGGATAAAAATATATTTTTAGGAAAAATATTTATAAATGCACGTAAAATAATTTATTTTAACAAAATCATGGCCTATTATTCAAAATCAATAGGCTGGCTTCCTTTTTCGGTGGTTACCTTGGTCACGGTAAACCCGAGACCATCAATGGGTTTATGCACAGAAAACAATGTTTATTTAATAAAAAATAGTCTTTTTTAAAAAAAAGAATGCATGCTAATTTCTAAATCCGACCCACCATTGACGTTGGCCTCAAGTAGTCATGTGGTAATACTCATAACTGACTCGACAATTCTGCAAGTGGGAAACTCCATAACATCATCCACTCATACAACTGCCCTACCTGTGGCATACTCACCTAGGCGGTCTCTCATAGGTCTGTCCCTAAGCTATTACCTTATAGCTACAGTCACATGCAATCTTGGCCCTCCCGGTCATATCATCAATACAAAGAGCCATAATCAAATCTATGTATATAAACATTTATAATTATTTCATTTTCAACTTTAATATAAAGTGTGCATTTTCAATATTAAACTTGGCCTCATGACCATTCGCATATAATTTCAATCTCATAGGCCATTTGCATTTTCTTTAAATAACAACAATAATAAATACCTTATTTCGTAAAACAGTAAGTTTCATAAAATATATTAAAAACATGAAAACAAGTAAAAATAAATTTATTCACAATAAGAGGAGAGTATTCATTCCCACTACTCTACTAGTCGTTGAGCCTAATATGTCCCTCTTCTGGGTACTCGGTGCCTAATATCACACATATGTAATATAAAAAATTATGAGATTCTAAATAATTAATAATTATGCAATAAATGTCATGTGCATGATCAACATGTTTAAAATTCTTTGGTTTGGCACATATCGTCTCATATAGCTTTATTAACCGGTCATTTATCCAATTTCAAATAACAAAATCCTATAGCTATACTTATTCCAAATTTTGCATTTACATCTAATTCAGGTACACATATTCCAAGTTATATTCGGGTATACATTTGCCTTTATATATCGATCTTCCTCTTTTGAAGTATCGATACCTTTGTCGAAGGTATCAATCTAGTTCGCTTTGTAAATATTTTTCAACTCTCTATCTTGGCATGTATCAATACCTTTGATGAAGGCATTGATCTGGATCTTGTAATTATTTTTGAACTCTCTGTTTTCAAATGTATCAATACCTTTGAGTAAGGTATCGATTTGATTAGTTTGTAATTTCATCCCAAGTCTCTGACTTGAAAAGTATCAATCCCTTCATCAAGTGTCGACCTGTAACCCTAATGTATCGATACATTTGAATAATGTATCGATACTTCCATTTCAAATATCGATCCCTTCATGCTCAAAATAAATTTTACCTTTTTCTATTTATTTCTTAGAACCCATTTCATTTACCTTTCGGGGGTGGAGGGGCGCTGCCTTTTGATCCCACTCGCTAACCGACTAGCAAGATTGCTGAATGCGTCAGCGTAAGACTTTATTCTAAAATTTAACTTATGCTAAATCCCAAATCATAACAACAAATTCATTATATTTATATCATTAAATTTAATTCAAATTCACCTAAAATTCGTTAATGTGTCCGTTAATCTTAAGTCATACATGTGTGATAATGGATGTCATTAAATTTCTATTTTACCCCTTTGTTCAAAGAACAGGGTTTACAGTTGTAAGTGGAGGGCTTAATTGCTATCATTTGAATTAGTAAATATTATTGTTAAATTTATTTGGGAGGTGATTTTAAAGAGAAAGATAAATTTATGAAGGAATAAAGAACCCAATTATTTGAATTTCGAGGTAGGTGGTTATATACAATTGGAACAATTTTGTCTTTAAAAACTGAAAAGTAGGGCGTTTATTTTATTTAAAATTTAAACACCTGTCTATGAAATTTTTGAATATATATATATATATATACATGTTGACACAATTAAATATTTGCATAAATTCATTGTAACTATTCAAGAAAATGAAAATAATTTTCCATAATTTTATTTAAAAATTTTAAATATTATTGTTTTTGTTATTTAAGCAATATATTGAATTTGAAATTGTAGGAATGCTTTTGATTAAGCACTGGTGACTTTGGATGTGATTTCTGTCCTACGGTGAAAGTTAATAAGTAGAAAATCAAGTGGGATGATAGTTCTTGAGAATAATGCCTCAGAAGTACGTTGACCATTAAAGCGACGATTCTTGGACATAAAGCCTCAGAAATACGTATGATATTAATTATGTTATTTATAGTAAAATGATAATTATTTTATTTATTCTGTTTGGAAGTAAAATTTTAAAATCTCTTATATGTTTATTATTAATGTGTTAATGGAATTAAAAATTTTTATCATATTTGTTCATTTGAAAAAGGTCCATTACATATAAATATCTATTGGACATTAGCTCACCCTTATTTTTCAGATTATGGGTAAGATTGGAGATTAGCAGTTGAAATAGACATAAGGTTTTTGCTTAGAGGACTTTTTGTTATATTTTTGGATGTGTAATTATGAAAATATAATTTTTATAGTTTTAAATTTGTGGATAACTACTTAAACTTTAAATGTTGGTTATATTTTTATGTTGAGAGGAAGTTGTCAAATTTGAACATATTTTGGAAGTGTTTAGAATTTTTTTTTTTTGCAAGTTTTAGTTATTGGGGAATGTTAATTTTATAAAAGGAAATTTTGCTAAATGTTTTAGTGAATTCGGGTATTACATAATTAATATATTTAATTATCATTAAAATATGAGTTTGTATGATACTGAGGTCAAAAATCTACCCATTTTTGAATTTGACAAAATGTTTGATCTATGTAGAGATTTTCTTGAAGAAAAATGAAAAAAACTCCCCTTAAAAAAAACGCTACAAGCAAATAAAAGAATCACTTATATATCTATGTAATAATCTTAATTGCATATGCTCTATATGCTCCCCCTTTATCTTGTAAATAAATTATTATATAAATATTATTTTCTCCCTAATTACAAAATAGTATTTCTCCCCCTTTGACATCATTAAAAAGAATATATTCATAATGCGATAAAAACACTTAAACAACAATTGTTCATAAAGTGCATGAAAAATGTTAAGCAGCAAAATATCCATTCCTCAACAATAATAACATTTTTGGCAAGCTAAAGAGAATAATAAGTATTAAAAGCATAAAGAGGCAAAGTTTAAAGTTCAAAATTCAAACAAAAAGGTTAGAGTACAAACCATCACTTGAAATAATATGAAAATTAAAGTTTAAGTGCTACTTTTAAAACATAGCATGAGCATGAAATGGAGTATGAAAATAAACATAAAAAATATCATGTATCAAATGATCAAAGAGGAGAGACCCAAATTGATTACGAAGATGTTATAGAATTTCAGCAATGTCACTTTGCATTTCATCCATTTGACTTTCTATTAGTGCAAAATCGGTCACCATATCATTTTGCAAACCATGGACTTCTTCTTCTAAAAGAGAGGCATATCATTCACTTGTGTATATCGCAACAGGCTAGTCACGCCTAGTGAAAGAAGCTTGTTAGCAATGTGTTTAATTGTATGAGAATATGTGATAACCAAGATGAAATCTACTGGCTCATATATTGGAGTTTGAGATCCTAGGTGAAACTGTCATACGGAAGAATAAAATCTTTGGCCAAAGCATGTATGTCTAGAAAGGTATTTGGCCAAAGCATATGAATCCTATGTATGATTGAAGTTCTGATCTTATGATTGAGTTAGGGGTTTGACGATTCTATGACCCGCACTCAATTGGAAATTGACAGTAGAGATACTTTACTATATGCAAGCACGATTATATAGGTTTATCCGGTATATTCATTCATCTATGTCTGAGGATCATGACATCTTGCTAGAGGTCACTTATGATTATTGTGAACTTTGGCTACAAAGAGTTGTACCAAAGAGATACGAAAGAGTTCATATCTACCTATGTCCAACTCACAATAAACCCAAGGAGTTACACACATTAGTCGATTACTTGATGATGATGGTAATTGCTATTATTCAATAATCATTAATTAGTTAATGATATTGTATATATACTTTAATTAGATAACAATTTGATTCTTTATTGTAAAAAATATATTTTTCGATTAGAACGCGCAAGCACTAGTATGCATGAGAAATATTTCGGTTAATTATAGGATAACGTGATTTACGATATTTTTATATTGATAAATATAGATATAATATTTTAATATTGATTAAAGTAATAATAAAAGAATAAATATCTATTATATTAATATAATAATAAATATCTTTTGTAATGATTACAAATATATATATATATATATATTTACTCTTTCTCTCTCTTGCTTTAAGATATTGATATAATTAATATATTATTATTATTACATTAATTGAACACACCAACCATTGCATGACACATGGATTACTTTAATTCAATTAATAAAGTAAGAGGCAGGTGGGTGATGTAGGTTGATTGTGTAGAAAGCAAGTGGGTAACTTGATTGCTAAAAAGCAAGACTTAAGTGTTAATTCTATAGATAAGCATATGATGCTACGTCTTCTCATCCTTCAACCGAGAGCTTCTTCTTATTCTTCCTTTGTTTATATTTTTCAATGAGCACCATTCTTGTGATAAGCTTGGTATGTGTTTGGTTTTGAACCAAAAACCAGAAGAGAGAAGAAAAAAGCTAGAGAGAGAAAGCTATAGTTTAGCTTGGTGAAGCTATAATCCATAGTTTGAAGATTCCACAATAAAACCAGAACCATCGTCGCTATCTCGATATGTGAATACACTTGAAGACAAGTTAGGAGATTGACTTGCTATTCCGAATCTCAAATCAAAGAAGTACGACTTCTTAACTTTGTGTTTAAGTTTAAAAATGTTTTAAATCCCAAAATATACATAAATACATGTTTAAATCTATTTGGGAGCCTTTCTGTATATCCGTGAGATGGGTGTGGCTTCCCAAGGATGGTTATGCACCCGGAAATCGATCTTGAGCATTGTGCTTCCGCCGTGTATGCGAAACAAAGTGTCGTTTCTAGATCATTTTCTTCAAGTGGTATCAGAGCAAAACGACATGTGTATATATGTATGTTTTGGGAAATATGTGTTGGAATGTTGGTTTATGTTCATATAGATGTTTGTTGTGGCTTGGATAATGAATGAAATTGTTTTGAAATGATTTAATGTATTTTGGAAACACTAGAAGTCGTTAAAAATAGTAGAGTATCATTCTGTTCTAACCGAGTATTGATATTTTCATGAAAAGTATCGATTCTTAGATCAAGAAGATGATACCTGATGCTCCAGTATCATTTTATTGGAAGTGAGTATCGATACTTTTATTAAAAGTATCGATACTTGCTTATTACACAAAAGTGAGTATCGATACCTTTTGAAGAAGAGTATCGATACTTGCTAGCTTGACAACATTGCGTGTTGATACTTTATGAAAAGTATCGACACATGCTAGCTATAATTATCGGTACTTGATAACAAAAAGGATTGAGTATCGACGCTTTGAATAGCACATAGATAATTGTGAAATATAATGAAAAGTTTCGATACTCTTGTGAAAAGTATCGATACTTTATGGCTAATAAGAGTGAGTATCGATACTTTCAGAAAGTATCAATACTTATATGCATATAGTATCGAGTGTCAATACTTGCTCACAACCGAGTCGATACATTTTGAAAATGTGTCACACTGTTTGAGAAAGTGTCAACCTCTTTGGAGAAAGGGTTGACACTTACAAACTGAAGGAGTCGATTGGATCGACACCCACAAAAAAGATCAACGCTTTCAAGTGTCTTCTTGTTCTTGTTCCTAAGGAAAAAAAAAAGTAAATTTTTTTTTCTTCATTCATGTATAATCACGAAATATCAAGATATTTCTTTAGCCACAACTTACATAAGTATTATTTTAAATAGTAAATTTTATGTTACCGAAAATTTAATTTGTTGAAATTAAAATTTTTCTGGTTTGAAATTGTTTCAATTGAATAGAAAAATAATACTCTGAATTAAAATTAAATTGAATGATAATTCTAATTGATTTTGATTCAAGTACAATTAATAGAATTCTAGTGGAAGTAATCATATGAACATAAAATCGACAAATTGATATTGTATCAATTAATGTATCTCTTCAATAAATTAAGTTGTTAATTTATTAAATTGATTTGATCAATATATAATGTGAAGAATTTGAAATTAATATTATTGGATGATATAGATTTTAAATTCCATTGCTAAACAATAATATATATATATATATATATTGATGTGTATATTAAATGAGACCAAAAATGAAAATCTCCTTCATTTAATATTAAGTTCATTCCTTCTAATGCAATCAGTAGATTATAGGCATCTTAAATGGGGTAACCTAATAAATATTAGGTGAGGATCTTTACGGGGTGTCTTAGTCTATTTGACCTATTTCTTAATAGGAGATTTTTGGCTTTTAATAACTGTTAGGTAAGGGGTTTGATTTCATTTCTATTCAATAAAAGGCGTTGGGTCTAGCCTAACTAGTTTAAGGCACTAATTACTGTTAAGTGAGGTATCTTTTCTTAGAGGAAGATTAATCATGTATTGTAAAGAGTTACAAACAAAAATGAGTTATGACTTATTGGGCTTGCTTGACTAATAACTATTAAGTGAGGTTTTGTGAGTTTGATAAGAATATGATCACCCACGAAAATCTGTAATTTGTTATAGTTTTCTCATTAAGGAAGTATGAGATATAATTAAAGTAGTGGGAGCACTATTTAGTTTAAAGTTCATAACTAAATAGTTTGATATATACTATAATACATTCTGATGTATTTTCGTTTTCTGTAGATCTCTTTTCTAGTGGGAGAATAATGAATAACCTTTTTTTTTTAAATCCTTGACACTCATAGGCTTATCAGACCTAACTTTAAAGTTTGGTATCGAAATCTAAGAATTGTTCTATATTATGAGAGAGTTAGCTATATTCTTCAAGGGCCTATGCCCAAGTCCCTTCCAGAAGAAGCTACACTAGAGGAGAAGGAGACCTTCCAGAAATAGAAGGACGATAATCTTAAAGTTAGATCGTATATGCTGGCATCTATGAGTAATGACTTGTAGACTCATCAAGAGGACATGGAGGATGCCTCAGCAGTCTATCTATCTTTAGTGGACATGTTTGGGGAGAGTTCCAATTACAAGCAATGCGAGTTGTCCATTGCTTTGTTTAGAATAAAGCTTAATCGAGAAATGCCTCCAGAGTCTCATTTTATGAAGGTGATAAACCTCACAGGTCAACTAGCCTCTTTGGGGTTTTCTATGGATTTCAAATTACAGACGAATTTGATCCTTTAGTCACTCTCATCTACCTTTGACCAGTTTATTACCAATTATCATATAAACAAACTGACATACTCATCCTAAACTTATAAATGAAATTGTTTCATTTTATAAGAGAGTCTCTAAGGGTAAAGAGAATGAGACTGTTCTTGCTGCGGTGTCTTATAGTAAGACATTGAAGAGGAAAAGCAAGAAGTCCTCCAAGATTAGACCCAAAGGAGAATTCTCCAAGAAAATAAAGGGCAAAGGCAAAAGAGTTATAAGTAGCCAAGCCAATAATGAGTGTCATCATTACAAGAAACTTAGGCATTAGAAGATGAACTGTCCTATTTACATAGAGAGTCTAAGATAGAGGAGGGCACAAGGTATGCTTTCTTGTCATGTTATTGAAACTAAATTAAGTGTTAGTTCATATTCGAATAGCTAGATAATTGATTCAACTATCACTTCTCATATTTGTATATCGTTACAATACCTTCATAGTAAGCAGTTACTAGAGGAGAGTGTAGTAACACTGAAGATGGGAAATGGAGCAGTAGTTGTTGCCACTTGCTCAGAGACTTGCAGAATTATTTTGCCTTTGGATCATGTTTTTGTATTGTGCAAAACCATGTATTTTGATACTGCTAGTAGAAATATTTTGTCTGTCCATCAAATGTAACAAGATTATACTTTTATGTTTTATGGATAAAAATATTGTATTTATTTGAAAAATAAATTGATTGGCACTGGCTTGAATGTAAATGATTTATATGTTCTTAAGACTAATAAAATTAACATGACTAATACTATTAATAAAAAAAGATCTAGAAGTGAACTTAATTCAAAACTTATATGGTATTACAGATTGGGTCATATTGGAGACAAAATGATTATGAAGATGGGTAGTGATGGATTGATAGGTCCATCGGGTTATAAACCCTACCCAACTTGTGAATCCTATCTTCAAAGAAAGATGACCAAGTCTATAACACCCGCAATTTTCTTTGTAGAACTCATAATTATTAAGTAATGATCTAAAGTAAATGTATAAGGGTATTTTTGTAAGTTAAAAAAATGTAGTAAACATGAAGGGTAGAAATGAGAATTTTATTGTTAACAATGTCATTTTTGAAATTTTAGATTATGGATTAAAATAAAATTAAGTGGCCAAGAATATAATGTGTGTGTGTGTGTGTGTGTGTGTGTGTGTGTTGAGCCCAATTTAATTATTTAAGCCTAAGCCTAACTAATGATGTTTAAGCCCAATTATTTAAGCCCAAGCCCAAGCCCAAGTTGATATATATATATATATGCATATAATAAAGTAAAATAAATAAATGAATGAATAAAATATTAAGTTTTAGCCAAAATTCTCTACACAATCTTAACCATCCATTTGCTTTAATCTAAACCATAGACTTGGTACAATTCTAAGTATGTTTTGTAAAAAAATAAACATGAGCCATGTTAGTGGAAAATGAAGTGGCTAAATGTGGTCCCTTAGATTGGTGAAATTAATCTTAACCATCCTTGTGTTTAAGTAATTAGAATTAATTAATAATTGATGAAAATTGGTTGAAAAAATGAGAGCCATTAGATTTGATTGAAGTAATCTTAACCATTCATGTATTTAAGTAATTAGAATTAATTAATAATTGATAAAAAAAATGAGAGTCATTAGATTTAATTGAAGTAATCCAAGTCATCCATGTATTTTAAACAATTATACTTAAAATTTTTTTTGATGTTTTCAATTTGGAAAAGGCAAAAGAGTGATACGTAGGGGTTAAAAGAAAAAAGGGAATAAGTAAAAAAAGAGAAGGAAAGGAAGAGAAAGAAAGAAGAAGAAAATAAGCTTTATTTATTTGGTGATTTTTTTTTAATGTTATTGATTTGGAATTTATGACTTTATGGTTACTAAGTTTAGATTATTATTAAAAAATATATTATTAAAATTTATATTATTAGTTTAAGTTGTAATTTAGGGAGTTAGATATGAATAATCTTCTATATGTGTTTAAAATAAATATTGTTATTATTATATTGTTGTAATTGTGTAAATTGGTGGTTATAATGGTAGAAATTGGTGCAAATTGGTAGAAATTATATTGTTAATGCTAGATTGTAATAGGAAATTAGTATTATTTTGGTGTAATATGCTTAGTGAATTGAATTAATTGTAGTAGGAAATTAGAATTCTTTTAATAAGAATTGTAGTATTTTGGTGTAGTATGAATTAAATTAAATGGTAGTAGGGAATTAGAGATAGATAAATTGATATTATTAATGTTAAATTGAAGTGTGAAAATTGGAAATGGTAAGGTGTTAATGTTAAATTGAAGTGTGAAAATTAGAAATGAAATTATGTTAATATTACATAGTATTTTAAATGAGTAGAATGGGTAGTTACAAAGTGTTATTAATGTATGTATGTTATGTTTATAATAATAGTGTAAATTGGTGAAAAATTAAATATATATAATGTATAATATGTGTTTCTAACAACATAAATTGTTACTTGTGGATTTGGAATGGTAAATGGTTGAAGTGAAATTGAATCTCGGCGATTTTGGTATGTTGAGTCTGTATATAATAATTGAGAGTGTTTAGAATTTGATAAGGTAGGTGTTGTTGAAAATGGATTGGCGGAAAACAACAACACTTGATGAATTCGAAAATTTTTTCGCCAAATGTGTGTTTTTTGAAAGTTGTATATGTATAGGTGTAGGTATGTATGAAATAATGAAATGGAGTGAATATGGTAATAAGTCTATTTTAGAAAATTCATAAAGTATTGAGTTTGGGTAAGTAGATGTTATAGGAATATGGCGGCAATAATTAACGTGTAACTAAAATGGATTGTGTTAATTTAATTTTAGGTATATACCATTGAATAAGAACACGCTCAAGGAGAACGAGAACGGAAGTAAGTAGATCATACATGCATTTTAATGTTTTGAAACTTTACGATATTCGATGTTATGATGAAAAATGTAATTTCTATGTTCGGTACACCAATGTGATTTTATGAAATGACTAGTGAAATGTTTGTGAATTTGAATGTTTACACCGATTTGCATTTACAAAATAATTATGAAATGTTGTCGATGTGTGAAATATTTGAATAAAATACATGTTATGGCTTAATCATTAGTATATTATTCTGACCTAACCGGGTCTTGTGTTAAATGCGAGGGTTGCAGGCTAGTAAGAATTTTGTTTAACGCATCGTGCTCGTTTCTATTATATGAATATGGAAACAATTGCAATATAGGGAACCCGTAATTACTTTATGAAACCGGATCACCGTGAGTGCAGGTGACACTAACTGATTAAGCCGTTTTGAATGTGTTTATATTATGAATAAATTCTATGTGTTTGGAAAAGATTAAAAATTATTTGATTGTTTAAATTTTTATATTATATTCTACATTGATATATAAAAACATGCATGATATGCTTACTGAGATTTGTATCTCACTCTTTATTGAAAAATTTTATTTTTCAGATAATAACACATAGAGGTGACAAAGGATGCAAGTGAGGGTATTATGCGTATTTTGAAGTTTTTGAATATATGTAATTTGTAGGTTAGCCAAGTGATAAAAAAATTGTATTATGTATAGACTTGTATGCATGAGATCTTTTGTTAATTGTGAACGGAACAGTGAGCATGAACATGCACTGTTTCCATGTGCAGCGGAAGTGTGACGCACGAAACGAAGTTCCGGGAGCACAATCGCTGCAGGAGAGCCTAGATTGTCATTACAAACTTACAGAACATACTCCCTAATGATCTATATGTGCATGCATGTGTATTTCAGTGTACAATTATACTCTGTTTTGTGAACAAAAACTAAGAATAAAACGAACCTTTGTCTTAGCAATCCAAACCAACAACGACCTTGCTTCCTTGGGTATCCACACACGTCGGTGTTGAGAATGCTAATTCCAGCTTGATCAGAATCTTTGAGCTACGGTTTAAGCTTCAAAAAGCTCACCTAGCTCTTTCTCTCTCTAACCTTTCTCTTTCTCTCTCTTCTGGTTTCTATCTTGGTTTACAATCAAAACACTGCATCATGTTTTTTGCTTCACCAAACTCTTGTTGGTTGAAGAAGAGGAAGATGCCTTGGTTTCAAAAACCACAGAAAGGATAAAACGAAAAACAGAGAAAGAAAAACTATTTTTCTTTCTTTTTGCTTGCTTCTCTCGTTTCTGTGTGTGTATGTCTATATATATATATATATATATATATATGTATAAACAAGCTTAACACTCAAGCTTTCTCTTTGATAATCAATCCACCGACTTCTCAATTTCATAAATATCAAAATCCACTTATGCAAATGGATAAGTCATGGTTATTTTAAATCGGCAGAATTCATATCCATTATCATATGCATGCATTTCTTTAATACATATATATATATATATATACATACATTAATGCATTAATACATTATTAATACATTTATACATTATAAATATAATATATAGATTAATCAAATGAACATATATATATTTATATCAAAAAGAGAAAGAGAGAGATACATATATATATATATATATTTATATATATACATGTATATTAATAAATATATATATTTATATATCAATAATATATATTAGATATTTATAATCATATTAATATAATTAATAATTATATTTTATGATTACTATAATCATATTTAAATATAATAATAATATATCAATATTATTATATCCGCAAATTATATTTACGGTATCCCAAAATTAAACCGAAATATTTTTCATACATACGCGTACTAGCGCGTCAAAGCCGAAAAATATATTCTTTATAATAAAGAATCAAATTGCTACTCAATCAATATTTGTACAATGTCATTAACTAGTTAACGATTATTGCATAGTAGTAATAGTCATCATCATCAAGTAACCGACTATGTGTGTGACTCCATGGGTTCACTGTGAACTGGACATGGGTGGACACGAACTCCTTCACATCTCTTCCGTACAACTCTTTGCAACCAAAGTTCCCAATGATCATGTACAACCTCTAGAAAGATGCCACAAACCCCAGACACTAATGAATCCATATAGTCGTACGTATATGTAATAAAGTCCCTCTACTGTCGGCTCCCGATTGAGTACGGGTCATGGAATCGTCAAACCCCTAACTCAATCATAGGAACAAGGTCTCAAATCATAAACAGGAATCATGTATCCGAAAACACCTTTCCGGAAACACGTACTTTGACTAGAGTTTTCATTTCCCATGTATGACATCCCTGCCTAGGACCTCAAGCTCTAATATCTAAGTCAGCAAATTTCGTCTTGGTCATCACTTGTACTCTTACACCTAAATACATTGTCAGCAAGCTTCTTTCACCAGGCGTGGCTAGCCCGATGCAATATACACAAGTGAAAGATATATCTCAATGTAGAAGGCAGTCATGATACCTCAGGTCAAAGGACCAGTGGTACACTAGTACTGCTGTGTAACGTATCATTGACAGTAAATAATCACCTATGTGATTCGTCATGTTTGGTCACGTTCAGTAACACGCACTCAAACGTATTATTCATGTTTATGCTCTTGTGACATGAGACTCATCACCCAACTATTAGTATCAAATACTAATCCTTGACAGCATCAAACATGCCAGTCATGCAATGTCATACTCCTATATGACAATACCTCAACTGGAAACTAATTCGGATGTATTTAAATCAGACTATGTACTCATATTTGCAACTCCTTGCAGATAGAGTCCTGACGTCAAAATATATAACTGGATCTAATTCTGCATTTTATATATATAATACTTATATATATATATATATACGCAACTATTTATGCAAAATGATATAGATATCATTTTATTAATCATAAACTAATTTACAATAATTTACAAAGTTATATATACATAAGAATGATATCCGTAGATAGTATGACACGATTGATTCTATGGCATATCTCCAACAAATTGAACTATGTAGAATTTGTGTAATAAAACTAATGTATTGTATATTAAATGTGAGAATGGTATTTAAGGTTAAACTTAGAAAATAGGTGTGACAAAGTCACCATTTATTGGATAAGGGAATAGAGTCAGTGAAGTTCTTGAATTAATACATACTGATGTATATGATTCGTTTAGTAAAATGACTAAAGGAAATTTATTATACTTCATAACCTTTACCGATGATCATTCACGGTACAGTTATGAGTACTTATTGAAGTACAAATCTGAATCTTTTAAACAGTTTAAAGAGTTCAGAGTTGAAGTAGAGAAACAAACATGAAAGAGTATTAAGATTCTATAATCTGATCGTGGAGATGAATGCTTAAGTATTGAATTTCTAGAATTTCTTAAAACTAATAGTATACTTTCTCAACTTACACATCCTTATATACTGCAACATAATGGTGTATCAAAAAGAAGGAATTGTACTTTATTAGATATGGTATGGGAAGCTTTCAAGCTTCAATTATATAAAGCCTTGAAGATGCCCAGCTTATGTTAAATAGTTAACACTAGAAAAATGGATGCTAAGTAAAAAAAAAAGATTGATTCATGGGATATCCTAAAGATAGTTTATAATAATATTTCTACTTTCAAGGTAATCGAAAAATTTTGATTAGTAAACACGCACAATTCCTCGATAATCAGTTCATTGGGACAGTGGTGTAGGTAAAAAGATTGAGCTTTCAGAGGAGTCTGGAAAGCTTGATGATGATCAACCTCAAATGGATGAGCCTGTTGATGCAGATAAACCAGTTCATATTGATAAACCAGTTCGATCTGATCCTTAATCTTTTGTAGATCAAACTCTTCGTAAATTTACTAAGATATCTTACCCTTCTCAGAAATATTATTTTCTATCTGAAATAATTTCAAATCATTTATGATAGTAGAAAATATACAGAGAGAAGATCCTAGAATCTATAAAGAAGCAATATTAGATATCGATTTTGGAAGATGGCTTGAAGCCATGAAATTCGAAATAGAATCTATATATGCTAATCAAGTGTGGTCAATTATTGATCCACTAGAAAGAATTGTTCTTATCGATTATAAATGGGTTTACAAACGAAAATTTGACAAAGATGGAAAAGTAAAGACTTTTAAAGCTAGGTTGGTGACAAAAGGTAATAATCAGAAACAAGGTGTTTATTTTGATGAAACCTTTTCGCCAATAACTATGCTAAAATCCATTCGAATATTACTTGCAATTAAGCTTATTATGATTATTAGATATGGCAGATGAACATGAAGATAGTTTTCCTTAATGGTTTCATTGAGGAGACCATATACATGCTACAGCCCGCTGGGTTTATTGCATATGGTGATAGTCATAAGGTATATAAGTTGCATAGATTCATTTATGGATTAAAGCAAGCTTCTAGAAGCTGAAACATACAATTTAATGATGCAGTCAAATCGTTTGGCTTCATCAAAAATATTAATAAACCATGTGTCTATAAAAAAGAGAATAACAATGTCATGGCATTCCTTATATTCTATGTAAATGACACACTACTCATAGGAAATGATATGTGCATGTTATATGGGATAAATTGTGGTTGTCTAATATTTTCTCCATAAAAGATCTGGGAGAAGCGACTTTCATTTTAGGTATTCGTGTCTATAAAAATAAAACGAAATAAATTATGTCTTTCTCAAAGTCTGTACATATATAAAGTACTAAAAAAGTTTAGTATAGATAGCCTTAAGAAAGGTTTTTTTACCCTGTAGTCATGGCGTTTATCTTTCTCGAGAAATAGAACTTAAGATTGAAGTTGAGCGCAAACGTATGCAAAAGATTCCTTATGCTTCAACAATAGGTAGTCTTATGTACGATATGCTATGTAAAAGACTCGATATAGTGTATGCTGTAAGTATTACTAGTCGAAATCAGGCAAACCCAAGATAAAAACATTGGATTATGGCCAAACGAGTTCTAAAGTACTTGAAAAGAACTAAAGATTTAATGTTGACTTATGGGGGAGGTGAGTTGAAACTCAAGGGTTACACTGATTCTAATTTTCAATTAGATGTAAATAATAGAAAGTCTATTTCTGTATTTTTCTTCATATGTAATGGAGTTGCTGTCTATTGAAAGAGTTCCAAACAGACTACCACAGTTGACTTCACTACAGAAGTTAAGTATACCACTGCTTTTGAAGCTACGAAAGAGTCTGTCTCGATCCGTAAGTTTGTTACAGAACTTAAAGTTGTTTCTTCCATAATTGACCCAGTAACTTTGTACTGTAACAATAATAAAGTTATTACTCAGACTAAAGAACTGAGGTCTCACTAGAAGTCTAAACATATTAAGAGGAAATACCATTTGATCAAAAAGTTTATATCAAATAAATAGATATTAGTGTAAAAAATCCCATCCGCGGATAACGTGATGGACTCACTGACTAAGCCAATGGCACCATCTAGAGAGGATAGATATTGGATACTATAGTGATTGGCTCTAGTACAGGTGGAAGTTTGTTGGAGATATGCCCTAGAACTAATCGTGTCATACGGTTCAGGGATATCATCCTTATGTATATATATATTTCTGTAATTAATTGTAAATTAGTTTACGATTAATAAAATGACTTTTATATCATTTTGCATGTTTAGTTGCGAATTTTATTTTATATAAAATGCAGAATGAGATCCCGTGATGTATTATGATGTTAGGACTCTATCACAAATAGTTGTAGATATGAGTACAAAGTTTATGATTTAAATACATCCGAATCAGTTAAATATTGAGGTAATGTCATATGAGAATATGACATTGCATGACTGATATGTTTGATGCTGCCAATGATTAGTATTGGATGCTAATAGTTGGGTGATGAGTCTCATGGCACAAAAGTATAAACATAGGTAATATGTTAAAGAACGTGACTAAATGTGACAAATCATAGGAGTGATTATCCACAATCAATGATATGTCACACAGCCATATTAATGTACCACTAGTTCTATGATTTGAGGTGTTACGGTTGCCCTCCGCACTGAGGCACATCGTTCACTTGTGTATGTCGCATCAGACTAGCCACGCTTGGTGAAAAAAGCTTTTTGGCAATGTGTTTAAGTATATGAGGACAGGTAATAACCAAGATAGAATCTGTTAGCTCATATATTAGAGCTTGAAATCCTAAGTGGAACTGTCATACGCGGGAACAAAGTATTTAACCAAAGCATGTATGTTTGAAAATATGTTTTGTGGATATATAAATATTGTGTATGATTAAGGTTCTGATCCTATGATTGAGTTAGAGGTTTGATTATTCCATAACCCGAACTCGATTGGGAGTCAACAATAGATAGACTTGACTACATGCACGTACGACTATATGGGTTTATTCGGCATATTCATTCATTTATGTCTGGGGATCATAACATCTTGTTAAAGGTCATTTATGATCATTGCGAACTTTGACTAAGAGTTGTACCAAAGAGATACAAAAAAGTTCGTATCTACCTATGTCCAGCTCACAATGAACTTTGAGAGTTACACACATTAGTCGGTTATTTAATAATGATGGTACTTGCTATTATTCAATAATCATTAATTAGTTAATGATATTATACATATACTTTGATCAAACAGCAATTTGATTCTTTATTGTAAAGAATAAATTTCCATTTTAAGACGTGCAAGCACTCGTATGCGTGAGAAAATATTTTGGTTAATTATGGGATAATATAAATATTATTTACGAATATTTTTATATTGATAAATATAGATATAATACTTTAATATTGATTAAAGTAATAATAAAAGAATAAATATCTATCATATTAATATAATAATAAATATTTTTTGTAATGATTACAAATATATATATTAAAGTAATATCTATATCTAAATTAATCATTAATATATATTATTAAAGTAATAATATATATCCTCTCTCTCTCTCTCTCTCTCTCTTACTTTAATATATCAAATATATATATATTCACTCTCCACTTACTTTAATATATTGATATGATTAATATATTATTATTATTACATTAATTAGATTATTGTAATTGAACATACCAACCATTGCATGACACATGAACTGCTTTAATTTAATTAATAAATTAAGAGACAAATGGGCGGTGTAGGTCAGCTATTCAGCGAGTAAATGAGCAACTTGATTGCTAAAAAGCAAGACTTAATGTTAAGTCGATAGATAAGCATATGATGCTACATCTTCTCATCCTTCGAGTGAGAGTTTCTTCTTTTTTTTTTTTTGCTTTTTTTATATTTTTAGTGAACACCATTCTAGTGAGAAACTTAGTGTGCGTTTGGTTTTGAACCAGAAAAGAGAAGAAAGAAGCTAGAAAGAAAAAGTTTTGGTTTACTGTGGTGAAACTATAACTTATAGTTTAAAAATCCCATAACAAAATCGAAACCATTATCGCCACTATGACGTGTGGATACGTTTGGAGGCAAATGAGAAGATTAATTTGCTATTTTGAATCACAAATCAAAGAAGTATAACTTTTTAATTTTATATTTATATTTTAAAATGTTTTAAATCTAAAAATATACATATATTAGTGTCTATTAAAAGCCTTTTCGCATATCTGTGTGAGATACTTCCTAATGATAGTTGCACATAGAAAACCTATCTCAAGCATCGCGCTTCTGCCGCATGTGCAAAACTGATCGTCATTTCCAGATCATGTCCTTCAACATGAACATTGCTTCCAGAACGTTTCCTTTAACATGAACATTGCGAATTAAAGTATGCAGAACGCAGCAAGTTGTTGAAAGTAGGTGGTTTCTTACCAGCGGTCTTTGTGTTGGTCAGAAGTGTTTTTGTCTCCGTGCATGCTGCCCGAGGCTATACTTCCGTCCGAACTTCTTGTCACACACATACTGATTAAATTTATTAACAAGAAGAAGGCAAAGCAAAATGGGGTTTGAATTACGAACAAATAATTATATATGTACCTGTAAGTGGATCTTCAAAGGGTTGATTACAGATTTACTTAAAATGGTAAATGAAAGTACAGTGGAGGCAGGGGAAAAATTGGAACTCGTAATATCTTTCTTCCCTTTAACACAAAACCCTGTTTATAATGTTTACAAGGGAATTAGCATTTTTCAAATTTTGTACACCTGACAAAAGAAGATAATGTATGGATGACAAAATAATCAAGCTGAAGAGAAAAAAGAAAAAAAAAATCAAATAGTGTATCCACGTGAATACATAATACTTTTTTGAATATCCACCGCTTTAAGATATCTGTATTTGACTAATCTGAACAGAACACAAACTCAAGCATGCTCTGTTTTGCAGTGCAGCTGAAGTGCGACGCATGAAATGGATTTCCAGGCG